>CM075943.1:14099896-14128788 GCA_038030265.1 Corythucha ciliata
CTGTCCGTCGGCATCATTATATGATGATTGTGTTCATCAGCAAACCTGACGTGTAGGTAATTTGGACACGGGCAACCCCATCGGAGCATGTCAGGAGCACTCAGGATGAGTTAAAAACTAGAAAACGTTTTAACAACAATTTTTTTTCCTGGAGAGACCAAAAATACACAACTTTCCTTGGTCGTCAACCTCCTCTACGAACGGCGACCGTGTCAACATCATGGGTGTTATTGTTTTTCTTATTATTTCGAAGTCTACACTACTTGAGCATGATTTTAAAGGGAGAAAAAACAGAAATAAACATGTGTGTCGTCGCGCAAAGTTGGCTGGCCTCATTTTCTTTTCGAAAAAATGAATAAAGTCCCATGCACACGATGCATTTTTTGAAGGAGGATTGACGTCGTCGTTATACACGTCCATGTCGGGAACAGGTCGAATATATTGTTATAGAGGTCGCAATAATTACAGATAAGTTTAGGCGGACTGTACTACAGAAATCTGTTATACAATTGTACTACAAAATACAGTGCTACACATCAGAGGCGAATATGGCAGTGGGGGGGGGGCGAAAGGGGCGGTCACCACTCCGTCAGCTCAGCCACCCTCAGATAACTGGGGAGGGGGAGTATAAGAAGGGAAGAGTAAGTGAATGGTTAAAGATGTGAGGCAAAGGAAAATATTTACGAGGGCCAGTTGAACAACTTCAAAAGATTGGGATCGTGATGACTTGTATACACGGGTATTTCAACCTGTACATGTGTTTCCTCGACCCCCCTTCAAACAATCCTCGCCTACTACGCGTTACGTAAATTATCGCCGTATTTCTGCACCAATCCTAGATTTCAAAGTCTCTTTTAAATCTCTAGGAAATTCCGCACAACTGTACGATGTTCTTTTTTCATATTTCACCCCTAAAATAACTATAAAACGCCCATAAACTTTGAAAATTCACACTCTTTCGACGACTTATTTAGGAAAGCAAGATCGTACGGTTGTGTGGAATTTCCTGGAGATTTTAAATGAGACATTGAAATCCAGGATTGGTGCAGAAATACGGCGATAATTTACGTAACGCGGAGTAGGCGAGGTATGGTTGGAGGGGGGGGTCGAGAAACACATGTGCAACTCCCCCTTATAATAGGGAGTTATTGCATAACCGTCTTACGGTTATCGTTAACAGTTATGTGACGT
Organism: Corythucha ciliata; assembly: GCA_038030265.1. Taxonomy (NCBI): domain Eukaryota; kingdom Metazoa; phylum Arthropoda; class Insecta; order Hemiptera; family Tingidae; genus Corythucha; species Corythucha ciliata. The sequence goes on from CM075943.1 coordinate 14,101,088, forward strand.
CACGCAAGCGTAGCCGTTTGTGTCGGTGGAAAAATGCGGTTGCGGTTGCGCTAAAATATGAAACATGGTAGGGCATAGATGCACTTAATTACTTCAAAAAATTAATAAAACACCTCCTCGCACTGGTCTTTAAATGTTTGTGATTAACGCTTAAACTCAAAATTTGAATTCTCCGCTTATCATGACGTAACATTACCATTAACGTCAACCGTCAGACGGATATGCAATAACTCCCTAATGTCTAAAAAGATGGCGGACGGTGCGGGAAGTTGTTTCGCGTGCTCTAAAAACATTACACTTTCTGACCTCACAATCGTTTGTAGTGGAAATTGCGCGTCTTCTTTTCATGTTGCGTGCACTGGACTTTCAAGACAAGCTGGAAAACTAATTTCAGAAAATGTCGGTATCATATTTTGGCTCTGCCCTTCATGCAGGCCGGAAGATCCAACGCCGTTTCTTCGTTCTCCGCCACCGGGCTTTTTACCACAAGAAACACAACGTAAAGACGAAGTTTCATTGCTGAAAGATGAGTTCAATCGCTTTAAGTCTGACATGTCGGGTAAACTTGACAAATTAATGAACTATTTTCAAAATTCTGCTCCTATGAGTCACGTACCAGGTGCAAAGTCCACTGAAAAACGCAATGTAATTAAACAAAACCCAACGGCATCGGGACCTACAACGGGCCAAGAAGAACATATTCTCCCTCACTCTAGCGGCAATGATAGTGGCGTTGTTCCAGCCTTTTGTAAATCAGTTGCAGGTATCGATGGCAACTCAGAACAAAGGCTCTTCGCTGATGTGCTACAAAGGAAAGTCCAAAGGGATTTCAAGACAGCTGGTCCTTCACTAAGGACTCAGACAGGAAAGGAAAAGCGAAAAAGAGACCGAATAATTGCTGTGGGCGCAAGTACCGCAGACAGCAGCGCGATTTCTATCGTGTCGAGAAAAAAGCGGTTTTTGCACAAAAGATTGCTCTCATACCTGGAAAGTAATGCCTTTTTCTGCAACAAGCAATTCGGCTTCAGGCGCGGTAGAGGCTCTGTCGACTGCGTGCTGGCGATGCTTGAGGAAATGGTGTATCCTGCCCTGCAAAACGGGAACCTCACGGGTATCACCCTATGTGACCTTTCTAAGGCATTCGATACCCTTTCTCACGATGTTCTCCTGTCGAAGCTCGGAGATTGCGGGGTACGAGGGACACCGCTACGCTTAATAGAAACGTATCTATCAGGAAGGTCGCAAATAGTGAAGACCGGAAAGGAGAAATCTGAATGCCGTTCATTGCGACATGGAGTTCCCCAGGGCTCCATCTTAGGTCCACTTCTCTTCCAGTGTATACGTGAACGACGCGCCGGAGGCTAACGAGGCATCGATTTATCAATTCGCTGACGACACAGCTTTGATTGCGGTGGGGAGGACCACATCTGAGCTCTCGGACAGATTACAGGAAACCAAAAAAGTTGTTTACGATTGGTTCAAAGAAAATCGTCTGGTTGCTAATGCCGAAAAGGAGCAGTCGATAGTTGTCTCGGCCGGCGGAAAAGGTAATAATTGCGTCAAGTACCTAGGAATAATCGTAGATGATAATATATCTTGGACTGCCCACGTAGAAATGGTCCTCAGCAGGCTCGGAGGTGCTGCCTACGTTCTTAGAAGACTCACAAACGTCGTTTCGAAGGATATTGTAAGAAAAGCTTATTTCAGTTTGTTTCAATCGGTTTTTAGATATGGCCTAGTTGTCTGGGCGAACTCTCCTTCTGCACATAAAGTATTCAAAATGCAAAAGAGAGCGATAAGAAGTATTTACCAGGTCTGCTCCAGAACAAGCTGTAGGGAACTGTTCCGGGACTTTGGTGTAATGACTTTCCCATCTGCCTACATCTACGAGTGTTTAGTTACAGTACACAAGAAAAAAGACAGAATCCCCTCCGGATCGGACATACATGACCACGACACGAGAAGTGCTAAACTTCTGAGGCCTCCAAGATACACAAAAGCCAAGCCTGTCAAGTCCTTCGTTTCTGTGTCTATAGATATTTATAATAAGCTCCCATCGAAAATAACATCCCTGCGAACGGCGAAATTCAAGAGAACCATCAAAAACTACTTGCTGCGAAACGTTTTTTACAGTATTGATGAGTTCTTAAACTGCGAAATGCAATTTTAATCACCCTTAATTCAGACGAAGCCAAACAGATAATTGTAAATTCGGCCAATAAATTATTATTATTATTATTATTATTAAAAACAAGGAATTTAATTTTTACCTTTCATAGTTAAATTACGGGTTTTTAAAATTTCAGCTACGAACTTACCTCTATGCTGGGAACTGCTAATTAGTCAAGAAATAGCACGTTTACTCAATTTCAGCCGCAGATTTTCAAATTAATCCGCAAATTAGCGTTTTTCACATTATGAGCGTTTCATTATGTCAACTTTATCCGCGAATCAAATTTTTTTTTTCGTTTCAAATCTAGCAGCGAATCAGCGGTTTATCACTAATTTAAGCGCGAATCAGTGATTTTTCTCCGTTTTAGCCGCGTATCAGTGGAGTTTTCAAATGTACCCGCAAATCAGCGCATTTTCTCAAATTTAGCAGGCACAAATTAGCGATGTTTTTTTTTTTTTTATCTTAGCCTTGCGAAATAGTGATTTTCTTGATTTTGCTGTGAAGTAGCGCTTATTTTTCTCAAGTTTTTCAAAATTTGGTTTTGAAAAAGCGAAACTTGGGTTCAAATTAGCCTAAATTGTGGTACAATTTGGTTTTTGAAAGAGTGCAATGCGCATGATTCGTTTTGGATCAGATACGGACCAAACCACCTCGGCCACGCAGCGCATCGTGACGAGTCATTGGGTCGGGATTTTCGCTTCGGCAGCATATGTTCATGGTTGGGGGACCAAATTTCCACATTTTGTTTTGTTTTAGGTTTGTTCGTTTGTTGTTCAGTGTAGTGGTGCAGGTGTGGTTCGAGCAGTCCGGGGATTTACGTCATTTCTATAAAGCAAACGAACGCTTTTCGAGCAAATGGCTAACCTTACGGTAACAAGAACGTTACCTTTATGATTTATTTCCGCTTCTCAGAAGGAAATGATTGACGAAAGGTAATTATTGAGCAGGTTATAACATTTCGAGCACCAAGCTCCTTCTAATTTTTCAGTGTAGATAGTGCTGCACTGAACAGTCCGAGATTTGACAAACGAACGCTTTCAGTGTAGTTCGGGATTACAAAAGAACGCTTTTCGGACTGTTCGTGCAGTCCAGATCAGCTCCGGACGACAAACGAACAAACCTTTTATTTCATTTTTAATTCAAACAATACCATTTTTACCCAGTGTCTTGAGCAGATCTCAACAATGCAATAAAAGATGCAGTTTTTGGGTACCAGACATGTTGGGCTTTCGGGCTAAGGGTTTTTCAAAACGGAAATTAAGAAATTAAGCGGAAATGATAAGTGGGGTGGGATGAGAAGAAAATTGACCGCCACCCCATAAAACAGCCCCTGCTACACTTGTATTACATTTTTGGTAGCATGGTACAACACAAGGTCGCTACGTGACGTTGTCACGACTCTTATTTCGTTCGTTAGTTTGTTCGCCCGACGAATAATATTTTCGAGGGCTTCTTTGGGTTGTTACGTCTGTTTCTGTTGTTTCTGGGGCAACGGTCACAAGAGCTCAATGTCAGAGGCAAGGAAAGTGCACCATGAGAAGAGGTCCCAGCATATTTATCTCTCCAAATTTCGATCCCAATTGTTTGGGTGATTAGTATTCCGATCAGTTTTTTGTCTTTTCACTTTATTGTGTGCTTATCGTCCACAGTATCACTGCAATACTGTTTAGGTGATCGTACACGGAAAAACTTTTAAAGGAATTATTACTTTGATCCCACAGTAACCCGCGGACATCAACTCTACTGCATTAAAAATTGGGTTGCTTTTCCATTTCTTACTCGTTGACAGTTCTCAGCAATTGGTGTATGCATGACTAAGTACATTTTAACAAAACTAGCGTGAGAGGGTAAGATTGAAGCATTTGAATGTTTACATGTGAACACAGTAAAAATTCTGTTGGAGACCCTGGATTACTCCTTGAGCGTCCCTAGCAATCGTTATGTTTTTCGTCTTGTAGAATACGCACGAGTTTGAAAATGTACAGCATATTACAGAATGCCGGTGAACACAGTAAACCTTGCACTGCTAACGAAGTATTATTTTTCTCGTTTTCACTTCACAGTTTAGTAGGAGTATTAAGTAAATACTACTGGGGTGAAACGGTGACCACGGTAAACTTTCAGTTGGCGATCAGTATTTGCGATTCCATCACGCACTGATCGGAGCTAAGAAGAACTAGTTCTGGCCATTTCCCGTGTGGTTTTTATTAAGGTGAATCAAAACACTATTTACTATAAAGCTTTTCGTATCTCATAAAATGTTTTGATTCACCGTGGAAATCACAAGGGAAATGGCCAGAACTAGTTCATCCTACCTCCGCTCAGCACGTGTACGAATCGCCAATACTACTTGAGATGTACACCATGGACCATGGCCCTGCCCCTTATATCTGCCTTGGATTGCAGTGCCTTGTAGGAGAGAAAACAGAGAACAACAGTTCAGGGCTGTTAAGGCCCACAAAACTTTAATTTTGTCTTTAATGGAATGATTAAATTACACGCATACAATGTTTATTCAACATGGACATACCATAATAACACTGTTTTTACTGTGGCAACTTCAATCATCGCTTGGGTCGCGCCGCATACTTTAGTGCTCTAAAAGTAGCGTGAACACCGGGCGCTACGGTATAATCTTCGAGCGCTTTGACCACCTTAATAGAAGCGTAGGGGTACAGCGAAAGCTGTTGTGCCAAATCTACATTTCCCTATTGAACGAATAATTTTATACTGCAATAAAGGAGGAATAAATAATATTCTTGAATTCTCATGGGGAATGTTGGGATTTTTTGCAGCGGTCCACAGCATTAACTAGCCTGACACCGGCGGTATTTGGTGCAGCACATTAAATTTTACGGGTACCAATGAAGCAGAAGCCATTGTTGATGTAGATCGACTACAGTTTAAACAATAATTATAAAATACTTTTTGGAAGTTACCGCGATTATAGTTAATCTTTTGAGTGACTAGAATACTACAGTTTGGCGACGTTTTGGGCATCTTGGAACCATGTCACCCAAGAAAACGGTTACCCACTCGGCCCACAAAAGAAATGATGACGAATCGTTCAATAGTGGAAGGATGGAGGGAAGAACTCCAAGTTTCAATATCAGTGTGTTGAAAGAATTTAATGCGGATGGTGGTGACGACTGGAGCTCCTATGAAGAGAGGCTGGAGCAATTTTTTGTTTTGAACTCGGTAGAAGAAGAAACAAAAGTGTCAATTTTGATAACAGTGATGGGTGCGGAGACGTATTCTTTGCTTCGAGACCTCTGCCACCCGAAAAGACCTTCAGAATTGTCTTACGAAGATCTATGCAACGTCTTAAGAAAACGGTTCGTATCAGAGACTTCTCAATTCAGGAAAAGGAAAGAATTTCACGAACTTCGACAAAGTGACGGAGAAACTGTTAGTTCGTGGTTTCGTAGAGTAAAAAAAGGAGCGATAGGGTGTGGTTACGGATTTCATTTAGAAGCGTTTTCGAAGGATAAGTTCCTCTGTTGGATTGTGTCACAGTAAAATCTTTGATCGACTCTGCGAAGAAAATCCGAAGGATAAAAATTTGATCGACTTGTACGAAATAGCGTTGCGACAAGAATCTAGTTTGAAGAAACCAACACCTCCTAATGACATCTTTGATCTAACTACCCGGCCGCGATTCGACCAAAAAAATGCGTGCTCTCACTGCGGAAGGAGAAATCATACCACAGAAAAATGTAGATTGTTATAATCCTTCATACATCGTTATAATCCCCTTCACTTCTTCTCCATGTGTCTCTTCTACAATTAATTCCTAATTGTTTAATTATAAATAAATCAGTTCATATTTGGAAATTGATTATGACTATTTGAATATTTCAATGGCGACATCGGACGAACAAAACGCGGCGTTATTAGCGATGTTGCGGTCGCAGCACGTCTCTACAGACTATCGACCACGGTTCCCATCGAGGCTGGAACCATTCGATGAAGTTGCAGAAACTTTCAGCGCCTACATACAACGTCTGGACAATTATTTCGATCTCGCTGACTTGAACGGAGACGAAGACGGAATGGATAAAAAACGCGTTCAAGTACTAATTAATTGTTTAGCTCCTAAGCATTTCCAGTTGTTGGTCGATCTCGTTGCTCCTGAGAAACCCTCCACGAAATCCTACAAAGGAATATTAATGATTTTGAAAGAGCACCTTGATCCTACTCCAAATGAATTGATGGAACAAAACAAATTCTACAGTCGGAACCAACGAGACGGTGAATCCATTCAAATGTATGTAAAAGAGCTAAAAAGTTTATCGTTGAACTGTAATTTCACATGTCCAAATTGCAAAACGCACATCAACGATGTTCATCTCCGCACCCAATTGATACGGGGCCTACTTAATCAAGAAATTCGCCAAAAATTATTGCTCGAGAAAGAATTGACGTTACAAAAAGCAATAGAAATGGCAATATCAATGGAAACCTCAGAAATAGACGGTAAAAATTTTCATCTGAGTTCTCAATTAAATAAGGTGAGTGCTAACGTTAAGAGGTCAACCAAAACTCGCTGGCAGAATGAGCAGGGCGTTGAACGGAAATGTTTCCGCTGTGGGAAAAATTTTCATTTAGCAAATGAGTGTCGCTTTATCAACGCGACTTGCCATAAATGCAAGAAAAAGGGGCATTTAGCCACCGTTTGCAAATCATCCAAAAGTTTCAAGGTTAAATCAACTGAGCATCCCTCGACTGATTCGGAACTCGAATCAGATGACAGCAGAAGTTCCATTCATCAGGTTTTCGTTTTAAACAGCTCAGAGACATCCGGAAGGGAGACTGACAAAATCATAGTTAAACCTTTCATAAATGGTCGTAAATGTAAAATGGAATTTGACACGGGAGCAGCTGTTTCCTCCATGTCCCATTCCAAATTTATCAAACGATTCCCTGGAGTTAAAATCAACCGCTCACCCTACATTAAGCTCAAAACATACACAGGATCCCCTATCGAGCTAGTGGGGATAGCAAAAGTCAACGTCCACCTCAATGGTATCGACATTTCAGATCGCATGTTCGTGGTTGATGGGGACTATTCCAGTATTTTGGGGCGAGCTTGGATTAGGAAACTTGGAATCACAATTAGCGGTATCAATCAAGTGGTGCGCGGTCACGATAGTAATCCTGAAAAACTGAAAACTCGCTTACTCCAAGAATATGATCACGTGTTTTCAAATAAGGTGGGGTTAATTCCTGAAATTAAAGGAAGACTTAAATTAAAAGAAAATACTTTTCCAATATTCCTCAAACACCGACTTCCTCCATACGCCTTGAGAGAAAAAATTGAGAAAGAGCTGAATTCTCTGGAAAAAGATGGAATCATAACTAAAATTCCAAATTCTGAGTGGGGAACACCGATAGTGCCAGTCCTAAAACCCGATGGTTCCATTCGTGTCTGTGCCGACTATAAATCAACAGTAAATGACCAGCTACAAAACGAACGCTATCCTATTCCTCGGATAGAGGAACTTTTCCACAAAATGCGAGGTGGAGTGTTTTTTACAACGTTGGATATACATAAGGCTTATCTTCATTTGGAAATGGACGATGAAAGCTCCCTCATCCAAGCCATCAGTACTCACGTAGGTACATTCAAAGTAAATCGGTTAATGTTCGGAGTAAAGGTAGCGCCAAATTTGTGGCAACGTTTCATGGACGAAATGCTTACAGGTCTCGAAGGAATCGCTGTTTTCTTCGACGACATTATCATTCAAGGCCGCACAATTGAAGAAACGGAAAAGCGGACTAGAGCTGTCCTCGATCGGCTATCATCAAACAATTTACATGTTAATAAAGCAAAAAGTAAATTTTTCGAGTTGTCAGTCAAGTATCTGGGACATATCATTGACAAAAATGGACTTCACACGTCAAAGGAAAAAGTCGATGCAATAGTAAAAGCCGGACGACCAAAAAATACCATGAACTTCAACAGTTCTTAGGAATGGTAAATTACTACTGCCGTTTCCTTCCTAACGTATCCACAAAATTACAACCTTTATACCAACTATTACAAAAAGGAAAAAAATTCCATTGGTCGACCGAGTGTGAAAATTCATTCAAATTAATCAAACGTGACATTACTAGTGACAAGGTACTCACACCATATGATCCTAAACTCCCCCTTATCCTTGCCACTGATGCTTCACCGTTTGGCCTCTCAGCAATCCTGTCACATAAGTTGCTCGATGGACCTGAAAGACCGATTGCATTTGCGTCCAGATCTCTTTCCAAGACAGAAAGAAAATACAGTCATATAATCAAGGAAGCTACCGCAATATACTGGGGTGTTACGAAATTTTTCCAATACTGCTACGGTCGAGAATTCACGCTAGTCACTGATAGCAAACCTTTAGTTTCCATTTTCAACCCTTCAAAAGCTCTCCCTCCACTCACGGCCACGAGAATGTTGCACTATGCTCTTTACCTATCGGGATTCAATTACAAGGTGAGCTACCGCAAAGCTTCCGACCACGTCAACGTAGATTACTTCTCACGAAAACCACTTCCCGATTTGCCTAGCAACACAATTACTGAATTGCCCATTTTACAAATTCAACTCGACAGTCTTCCCGTAACTGCCTCTGACATAGCCGACGCCACCTCAAGAGACCCAGATCTACAAAAGCTACTTAAGACTTTACAGAAAGGACTTCCTATTACGGAGCCTGAAGCTTTCAAAGGGCTTGAAAAAGAATTAGCCGTTGAAAGAGGGTGTATCTTCAGAGGTTTACGAGTAGTCATTCCTAAACAACAGCAACTACTGATGTTACAAGAATTACATACAGCTCACACAGGCGTCACGAAAATGAAAGAGCTAGCCCGACAATACTGTTGGTGGCCTTCAATTGACAAAGACATTAAAAATTTGGCAGCCTCTTGTAAATCTTGTAATGTCAATGCCAATAATCCACCGAAAACTCAGCAGTCGTGGATCACATCCGGCCAACCCTGGGAAAGGCTACACGTTGACCACGCTGGTCCATTCATGAACAGGCATTTCCTCATTGTGGTTGACTCTTGCTCCAAGTGGGTTGAAGTCATCATTCAAAAACGAATTACTAGCTCATCAACCATAGAAAATCTTCGAGAAATCTTTGCTCGGTTCGGACTACCGAAGGTATTAGTTAGCGACAATGGATCAGCATTTACGTCGGCGGAATTTAGGACATTTCTTCGATTAAATGGCATTAACCATTTGCTTTCACCCCCCTACCATCCATCTTCCAACGGACTTGCAGAACGGTACGTTCAAACAGTCAAAAAGAAATTGAGAGCAATGGCTAATGAGCCAGGTGACTTACACACAAAATTATGTCGAATTTTGATGCAATTGAGGAAAGTGCCACACATGACCACAGGCAAAAGTGCAGCACAGATGCTTTTGAAAAATGATATCAGAGTTCGACTTGATCTTTTGAAGGAAAACCGCGAAAACCGGAGTGATCAAACAGCGTCAAGCCCTAAGCGTTCTTGCAATGTTGGAGACGAAGTAACAGCTAGGAATTTTTCGAATACGACAAAATGGAAATTCGGAAAAATTGTCGGGAAGGTAGGAAATTCAATCTATGATGTTGAAATCAACGGGAAGATTCATCGCCGACACATTGATCATCTTCGACGACTACCTAACTCTCCAATTAGAAGTCAGCGAACAATTCAGCCAGGAAAGGTTACCAAAACAAAGTGTCCACCTACTAGATCCAATGATTTCGACGAAGATGCATCTTTCTTCATATCTCGACCAAGACCTCCAAATGCTATTTCGAATGAAGACACCTTTCAGCCTTTTACAGCGGAGGAAAGAGAAAGCATAGACTCCAACCAAGAACTTCACGAACCAACAATCGACGAACTGCGAAGATCAACACGGATAAAAAGAAAACCCGATTGGCTCCGTTACTGAACCTCAACCGTCTTGTTTATTTTTCCTTCCCCCGGAAGATTGTTATAATCCTTCATACATCGTTATAATCCCCTTCACTTCTTCTCCATGTGTCTCTTCTACAATTAATTCCTAATTGTTTAATTATAAATAAATCAGTTCATATTTGGAAATTGATTATGACTATTTGAATATTTCATAGATACAAGTTGTACAAGTGTCGGAAATGTTCAAAAGTGGGACACCTAGCTATCGTATGTAAAGCCAACGTCGAAACAAATGAATTGCACGACGAGGATAGCGGAATAGACAAAAATGAAAAGGATTTTGTGGACATGTTTTCGTTGGGGTCACGCGTCTTTAAGCCGTTTAAAGTCCAAGTTTCCTACGCAAACAAGAAGTTGGATATGGAAATCGACACCGGAGCGGGAGTTACAGTCATGCCTTTTTCTGTTTATAACAAGCTGTTTTCGTTTCTAGAACTCACCCCTACGGCAATGCAGCTTAAAGCTTTCGGCGGTGAAATTATAAAACCGATGGGAACTATACACGCTACAGTGGAATGGAGAGGCAAAAGGCTTGAAGACGCACCAATCCATATTGTGCCGAAAGGAAACAAAACACTCATGGGGCGCGATTGGTTGACGGGTTTATTTTGTTTTAATATCACTAAAGTTAATAAATTATGTTTGGAATCATACGATAGCAATTTAAACGAATTAATTCAGGAATATGACGAGCTTTTCAAAGATGGCGTTGGAATCTACAGGTACGAGAAAATAAAGCTTCGCCTGAGAGAGGACGCAAAACCAAAATTCATGAAACCTCGGCCAGTACCGTTTGCATTTTTAGAAAAAGTGAATCGCGAGCTTGAAGAGTTAGAAAAGGCCGGAATGATCGAAAAAATCAGTTCAAGTGAGTGGGGAACACCTCTTGTTCCTATTTTGAAACCAAACGGTGCCTTAAGGTTATGCGCTAACAAGTTAACTGTCAATAAGTTTTTGGAGGATGTTAAACACCCCCTACCTCGTTTGGATGAAATTTTAGCTGTTATACATGGAGGACAAGAATTTTCGAAGCTGGACTTTTTAAAAGCTTATAATCACTTGGAATTAGACGAGGAATCGAGAATGCTGCTGGCTTGGTCTACTCATAAAGGTATTTTCAAACCACACCGTCTCCCTTTCGGGACGAAGCCAGCTGTGGCTATATTTCAAAAAGTAGTGGAAAAGTGTCTGCAAGGCTTGTCGGGAGTAATAAACTTTCTGGATGACATCATTATAACGGGAAAATCTCGGGAGGATCACTTGAACAATTTGCGTTCAGTTTTTCAAAAATTGAAAGATGCTGGGTTCAGACTGAATCTGCAAAAGTGTGAGTTTTAAAAAAAAGAAATTAAGTATGTTGGCCACATAATAAATTGTACCGGAATTAAAAAAGATCCTGAGAAAATCAAAGCTTTAAGCTCGATTCCTCGCCCCGAAAATTCGTCTCAAGTCAAGTCATTCCTCGGTTCTATTAATTATTACGGTCGTTTCATAAAAAATGTGGCTACAATAGTTAACCCTTTGTATAAATTACTTAGGAAAGGTGAAAAGTTTGAATGGACTGATGAGTGTGAAAGATCGTTTTCCGAAGTCAAACGAGCGATGCTTTCCGAGGAACTTCTAGTTCAATTCAATCCTGCTTTACCTGTGTCACTGTACTGTGATGCCTCAAAAGTCGGAATAGGAGATGTTTTACTCCATAAGTTTCCAGATGGGAGTGAAAGACCTATAGCATTTGCTTCGCGGGTGTTGAACACCGCTGAATCAAATTATTCAATGATTCATAAGGAAGCGCTAGCTATTTACTGGGGTCTTCAAACGTTCTACCAGTGGGGAGACATTTTCTTTTGGTAACGGATCACAAACCGTTATTGGCGTTATTCGGTGAAAACAAGGGCATACGGGAAATGGCTGCTGGTCGACTTCAACGTTGGGCACGTTTTATGTCAGGGTTCGATTACTCCATCAAGTACGTTAGGAGTGAGGACAATCTAGCGGACATCGCGGCTGCCTCTGTGTATCTCAAGTACAGAAAAGGATATAACCGAATACGTTGACCTTGTTGAAAACGATCTGCCTTTAAGCAGTTCTCATTTAAAAATTGAAACTAGAAGAGATCCCATTCTGAGTAAAGTATTTTGTTACGTTCGAGATGGTTGGACAAATCAAGTGGATGATTCTTTAAAGCAGTTTTTTTGGAGAAAGCTTGAACTCAACGTGGAAAATGGAGTAGTCATGTGGGGATATCGCGCTGGTATTCCAAAAAAATGTCAGTTTTTTTGTTAAAGGAATTACATTCTTCTCATTTGGGCATGAGTAAAATGAAGTCTCGTGCGCGTTCATATTTTTGGTGGCCTTCTCTCGATAGCGATATTGAAGAGATCGTAAGAAACTGTGCGCCGTGTATGGCTGTAAGAAATGAAAACAGTAAAATGCCGGTGAAGCCTTGGAGCGATACAAGTGGACCTTTCGAAAGGGTTCATGTCGATTTTTTCGGGCCGCTCAGGTCTAAAATTGTTCCTTTTAATTACCGACGCTTACAGTAAGTGGCCAGAAATTTTCGTGATGAATAAATGTGATTCAAGGGCAACGATAGAAAAATTAAGGGAAGTTTTCGCAAGATTTGGTTTACCAAAGGTTTTGGTAAGTGACAATGGGCCTCAATTCACTTCAGGAGAATTTGAAGAATTTTGTAAGAAAAATTCCATCGACCATCGAACCAGCCCACCGTACCACCCGGCGAGCAATGGAGCAGCTGAAAATAGCGTAAGATCGGCTAAGACAGCGCTCTATAAATTTTTGAACGAGAGTGAAAAACAAAATACTAGTTGGAATACGGTCCTGTCACGCTACCTTTTTCACTACAGAATATCTGAACACAGTGTAACTAGAAAAACACCAGCATCGATGATGTTCGAGAGAGAACTTAGGTCCAGGTTGGATTCGATGCATGAAGTTTCAAAAAGGAGGTCACAGGAATTCTAGAGGAAAACACAATGGGTTGAATTTCAAGAGGGAGAGAGTGTATATGTTCGGGACTACAGAGCGAATTCCATAGGAAAGAAGTGGATAAAAGCCCAAATAAAACAAGTCTTAGGAGATCGAACGTACATTGTAGTCTGTGCGGACTCCGGATTGATATGGAAGCGACACGCCGAGTAAATTTTAAATGCAAATCAGAGTGGTACAAACGGTCTTGAAGGGGAAGAAAATGATGTAGATCGACTACAGTTTAAACAATAGGGGTATTCATGAAAAATGTTAAACCTTGTATTTGTTATTTGCTAAATTCCGAACAGATGGGTAAGGCCATAGAAACGGAGAAGCTGAATACAAAAAATACGAAATAACAAGGTTTACGTCGATAACATATGCTAAACTCCAGAGCATGAATACCCCTAATAATTATAAAATAACATACGATTTTAAAAGAATATACTTTTTGGAAGTTACCGCGTTTATAGTTAATCTTTTGAGTGACTAGAATACTACAATTGTCATGAGTAAACTTTACAGGAAAATTTCGGCTCGGTCTTTCCGTGTAGGGGACGGGTGGACCTTTACCTCATGCTCACTTTTTCCAGAAATAATACCATCCCACCATAGCAACCATATCACTTGAGTTTTCCCTGACAACTCCAACTACGGCAACAAGTCATGAGGTGACGTCGACGCAGCCAACTTTTTTTTCCACCATTTTGGTCGATATTAGGTGTATAAACTTCATTAAGACGTCGGCGGTGTGCTACTTGGGATCATGCTCGAGAAACTTTCACGCTGGTGTGATCCGGGGATCTGAAAAACTAGGAGAAGAGCCCAGAGGACAGTTTGGTGGCCGGGAATTTCAAGGGACATTGAAGAAAAGGTAAAATATTGTCAAAAATGCAGTCTGTGGTCTGTGCCCGTCGTCCCCGTGTCGATGCGTCTCTGATTTGAAAATTACTGAGTTGTTGTGGATCGACCAAAAAGATTTTAATAATATTCGCATGATTATAGCATACAGGTCTTTAATGAAGATGGCGGCTGAAAGGTGCTCTTCTATGTGTTGCCGGTGTTTTGCAGCCGTGTTGCCGGGTAGTGACTTTGTTACGTGTAGTGGTTACTGTGCACAGTGATGTGGATTTTTCGGCTTTTCGTTCTCTTGACGGGAAGGTCAAGTGGTTTTGTCACCTGTGTGAGACTCGGGATCGGAATGAGACTGTGCTTGGTAAGGAGATCGAGACGTCGGCGTCCATTCTCAGCTTAGTCATGACGGAGCTAAGCCGGGTGAGCGAAATAAATTTATATCTTAAAAAGGAGATTGATGGACTAAAAAACTGAGAATTCAGAAATTAAGACATTCCTATCTTCTCTCGCCGATAAGCTATCTAATTGTTTACCTGAGCTTCATTATATTGAGGGAGATAATGGGCAAACAGGAATCGACAGGCGCCCCTCGCCGAACTTGGTCGAATCAGACAACAATAATACAATGAATCAAATGCTTCCAAAACGGCGAAGACGAAATGCAAAACTTTTCGACGGTACAAACGACGAAGGTCTTATTGAATCTTCTGAGCATCCTACGGGGAATCACAGAGCCATTTTAAATGGCGATAGAACAACACGGCTTGAGCATGACTCTGCCCCAAATTGCTCGGGTGTGCTAGTCGTACAGCCTACGGCACCTAGCGGCGGAATTCCGAGGCCTAACGCATCTGACTCTGGGTGTTCTTCTGAGCAGCCGGGGAAGCTCGTCTCCTTCGCGTCGGCGGCCGTCTGTGCAAAAGAAGTTGACTCGCGGAAATACTAACAAAACTGTGGGACTAGTTGGAACCAATAAGAGTATATCGCCGGGAGACTCATTCCGGCTCCTCAGCGTTCGAGGACGAGAGCCATTTTCGTGACAAGGCTTGCCCCGTCTGTCACATTGAGGTACCTGGGGGCCTGTTCTGTAACTTTTAGTTGAGTGTCACTATTACTGTCACTGTTCCCTGTCCTTTCAACTGTTCCTTGTAACTGTCATTTGAACTGCTTCCTGTGATAATGACTGGAGTTCCGTAAAACCAGCCTAGTGTTCCTTTATAACCTGAACATTACCTACCCCAACGCACGAAAGCCGATTAAAGGTTATAAACAATACTCTTCAAGTGATCCTTGTAACACCACTTGGCTATCCCTAAGGATAGTGAAAGTTTTCCTCCAGTCGTGACGTCAGGGGAACAGCTACAAGAGAACACTGAGATACAGAACACCAAAACATGACGTCACAACACTGACTGTTCCTAGGATCAGTCAAATTCTTACAGAACAAGCCCCCTGAGTCATTTTATCAGTCCCCCTGAAACGACGGTGAAAGGCGTGGATTGGGGGCTTTCCGATCACAGAGCTCAGCTCATAGAACTTCGGGTGTCTTCGGTCGAACTCGGAAGGATAACGTTGGGCAAGAATCTGTTGAGGCGGTCGTTCTCGGCTGACAATGTCGGATACTTTGCCTGGAATGTTTCAAGGTTTGACTGGTCGGCGTTGTAGAACATGACAGATCCCAACGTCGCCATTGACTACTTCTTGAGTGTTGTCATTTACTTCCGTGACGTTTGCTTTCCACTAAAGTCCTGCTCCAGCGGCTCGAAGGGTAGACTGAGACCCTGCGAATGGTACAACGAGGGATTAGGGGTTCTAAAGAGCGAGGTGCTTCGCCTCTATGCCCTTCAGAAGTTCAGTAAATCGGCCGAACATGTCGCCGCTTACAGGAGGTTCACAAAACCTATAAGGAAAGGTTGCACTTGGCGCGCCTGGAATATAACGCGAGTCATATCTCCAGTGCCACCCCACAAAGGCAACTTGGAAAGTTTTGCGAAGGGAAGGACTAGTTTCCCATAGGTCCAGCGTATCTGTGGCTTCCACCCTGGACTGTCGTGATTTTAGCGAATTCTTTTCTGGTGTCGTTGAGCGGGTCCTGGAGAACATACAGCACTTGTCTAATGAGAAGGCGTGCGGGCCGGCCGTCAAGTTTTAGAATGAACCAGAAAACGGTTCTCTCTCTGCCTTCAAGTCTTTATCGGAGAAAGACGTTGTGTCTATCGTGGCAAAGCTTCCGCCCTCAAAATCAACGGATATCTATGACGTGTCTCCCAGGCTCCTTAAATCGTTGTTACCTCAAATTGTGACTCCGGTGACATTCGTGATGAATCTCTGTCTGGCTCAGGGGGTCTTTCCGTCTTCCTTCAAGATGGCGTAAAGTTGTGCCGATCTTCAAGAAGTAAGGCAATCCAAATGACCCAGGTAGCTGGAGACCAATTTCCATTTGTGTCACATTTTCAAAAATTCTCGAAAGAGCGATTAACCTTCAGCTTACAAACTTCCTTGAGGGGGCGGGATGCCTCAGTCCCAGGCAATTTGGCTTTAGGCGGGGGAGAAATACCACGCAAGCAGTTATGGCCCTAGCTTCACGCATATACATGGCATTCGAAAACAAAGAATACGGGATGGCGACATTCTGTGACCTCTCTCGTGCATTCGATAGTATTTCTCATGAGAAACTGATTAATAAGCTATACGCCTATGAAATAAGGGGTTTATCTCTGGATATGCTGAAGGACGACGAAGGATTCGTCGGAGCCTTCGAAGGTTAGGCATGGAGTTCCTCAGGGGGCAATACTCGGGCCACTCCTGTTTTTTATCATCATAAATGATCTGCCGTCATGGTTTGACGCATTGGTCACATTGTTCGCCGACGATACAACTATTACTATGTCGGACTCGGATGTTCATAATCTAATGAAGAGGATGAGTGAAGAACTCAATAAGGTCGAGGCTTGGCTGTTGGGCAACGATTTGTGGCTTAATAAGGAAAAAACTCGTCATCTGGTTTTTGGGTTGAAAGAGTTGACTCCGGCTAAACCGGTTAAGTTTCTTGGTGTGTGGATAGATGCTAAACTCGACTGGCACCATCATATCGAAGAATTGTCCGAGCGTCTGAATAGAGCTTTATTCGCTCTGAGAAAGCTTAAGGAATGTGTTCCATTCTCTGGCCTTCTGACGGCATACTTCGGAATCTTCCACAGTCTGCTCGGTTATGGAGTTCTTCTCTGGGGTGGATCACCGAAAGCGGAGGTTATCTTTACCCTCCAAAAAAAGGCAATCCGAGCCATAATGAACGTTGGCCGTGCGGCCCATTGTCAAGAGTACTTCCGGGATCTTCGAATTCTCACGCTGGCGTCACTTTACGTCCTGGAGTGCGTTTGTTTCGCTCATGCTACGAAGGGAAGTAGTACTACGGTTGGAAGTTTGACTGGTCTGGCCCTTCGTAACGCCGACAACATAAGGGATCCCTTCTTTAGGCTTAGTAAAACTAAGTCAAGCTTTCTTGGGCGTTCCGTGGGCTTTTATAATAAACTGCCGGTTCGTGTTCGGAGTTTGTCTGCGGATGATTTCCGTAAGACCGTCCGCGAGTTGTTTCTGAGAAAGGCCATTTATAAGCATTCAGAGTTCTGCTGGGATGATTCCGACGACTTGCCTAGTGCAAAATAATCAATTTAGAAATCATATGACGACCAAAGTACTTGCTGTACCACATGGAAATAAATTATTATTATTATTATCATTATCATTATTATACAGAAATTTGAGTGCTCTACGTTCTACCTAGGGTGTGGCGTACTGTACGGAGAAGAAAGGTCAGCAGCCAGCCGAGTCAAAAAGGAGAATTTTTATTTTTATTTTTATTTTTTGTAAGAAAGAGGAGCCTGTCCGAGGAATTTAATAAGATTTTATACTGGTGTGGAAAGTGCTTTTGTGCGCATCGTAAATGGGTGGATATAATTCAGGAAAACCAGCGGACCTCCTCCTTCCACCACCCCCGGGCCACGCGTCACGGCGCAAAACGCTATAGGACCGACGACGGCGCGAGATATATTGCAGTCCCGTGCACGGATGCCGTTAAACTCTTATATTATAGGGGGGGGGGGGTCACGCAGGGGCCCACATATGTGGGAAACAGAGATGAAAGTATCGTATATCTCGGGTCGTCAATACGCTCATAATATCAGTTTTCAACCCTTCCCAACCTATACCGCCCACCCATCAGCCATCACAATCTTCTTCACTTTTCCTTCATCTTCAGAGACATTCGCCTTCGTCATTCGGTTGCCCCACTTCACGACATGTAAACCCTCCCATCTCTACCAGCACTGGCCCATTTTTGAAGTCCTCCAGTAACTTGCAATAAATCTCCTGTTTTATGAAATAAGGGCAATATTCACCTTGACTCATTTTTTGTATATGTAAGCCATAAAAGTTTCTTCTCTCTTATGCCACTAAAAATGACGTGGACCCGTCTCGGTTTGGAAGGGGACAGGGTGGTTTTTACGACGGCAGTAACGGTTACTTATTTTTGATAAATGAGGAAGTTGAAATTTTACTATTCGCTTGGTTTATTTGCGTACTTTTCGGTTATAAAATTTCTTGAAGAGTTTTCCCAGACACAAATTTTGGTAGATACACAAGATTATTATTTGTACGCTTCTTCATATTTTATGGCCAGAGATAACACTTCTGAAAATATGACTTTTTTTTTTTTAACCCTGCATGCAGCCAGAGATCGTCCCTTCGGTTATTATGCTCAAAACCTTTAAACTTGATTAATTTCATTTAGCATTCATACGATTTTTTGACATCCATCATCAATATAAAACAATGCTAACAAAAAAAATAGATAATATTTTGAGTGATAAGGGCTAAAACCCGCACAACTTTTTAAGTCATGCGGGTTTATGCCGACCTTTTTGCTTATTCGCGTTTTTTTTTCTGAATTTCCATTGGTTTGATCGCTCACGATGATCTTCTGTGTATGGGAAATTCAAATTTCTCATCTACTGCTTCCCCCCCCCTCCCCAGGTCATTGCGCATAGACTGATGTGAATAAGCAGACACCTCTCCTCCCTCCTCATAGAGTCAAAGGTTTTGACGAATGACGGGGGCCATTTTCTTCCACAAACGCATTAAAGATAAGAACCTTGGAACACGTTTGTTTAAATCCTCTAAGAGGTTGAACAAGCCCCCTCCCCGCTACTGCGCTAAATAATGCAGACGCGTTTATTCTCCGATGTTGCGGAAAAGTCCTCCTCTTCTCCGCGAGATATATTGCTCTTCTGCCTATCAGCTCGTAGAAGAATGCTAATGCTTTTACCCATTTGTTCGCGTAACTAACATGTTTTTCCTTATCAGTTTTTTTTTCAGGTAAGAAAAAGGGTTGAGAAGTCTTCAGTTGGAAAAAATAATGAAAAAGTACATTTGAGAACCTTTTTTTCAAACTTTTAAACCGAAAACTAGCTTCAAACAGAGTTTTGTCTTCTCCACTATTCCCGATCGTGTCATTTAAACGGTCAACGCTCTCCTTTTCTTTTCCAATTTACCATAACCTTTTTTCTTCTCCTTTTCTCGGATGAATGGCAATGGCTATCACTCCAAATTGACCTATTTCTTCGGGATCATGGTTCATCGATTTCAGTTGTACTTTCCTTGGTGGTGCTCACATAGGGTATTCAGATCTCGTTGTCTTCATAGACTCTTTTAGGAGTGGACTGGTGAAAATCTGTGGAAAAGTTACTGAACTGTCCTTGTACTGAAATTCACGTGTATGTCAGAGAAAAAAAATAAATGACGGTGAAGGGTGAAAAAGCAACGTTTCAAAAATAGAGGACATCACGGAAAATCTTTCGTGATTGAAGATACGATTTCCGAGAGAACGAAAATTTACTGGAAGATGTTAGCTCGTGGATCCAACAAGAAGGCACTCCAATCACCTCGCTTCCTCTCATATTTCGAAAATAAACTCTCAAAATTATCAAAAATAATGACGCTGGAATGAAAATATTCGACTTTTCTTCGCTGATGGGAAAATTTTCGCTCGGGATATACCACTCAAGAGAATATCAGGGTTTGGAGAGAAATGGAGATTATGTTTCAACGAGCTGGTTCCCACACACACCTGGGAACATTACATTTTTCCTATCGTGAGAGAAAGAAAGAAAATGGAGAGAGAATAATTTCATTTTTCGAAATAAAGCAGAACAGAGCTTTTACAGAATATCTCCGCCCATGCATGAGTCTGTCTGGCTAAGCTCATGAAACTATAATAGCGTTTTCCATTTGCAAAATTCAGCTCTGGAGCCGAGCATTTCCACCCGTCTTTTCTGAATTATATTTATATAAATGCTCGAATCCACAGCTGAATTTTATGCAAATGGAAAACGCCATTAAACGATTTTGTTCGAAAATGTATGTTCATCGATCAAACGAGTAGTTAGTTCATAGGGTTCTCTCTGTGAATCTGTCGGTTTTGGCCTGTTTTCAGGGAATTTTTTCCCTTGGACAGCGGCCGCGTGATCGTCAGTTGTAAAGCCCTAGGGAAATTCTCGATGCGAGCAGACCTTACTCGGTCAAAAACGACGAATTTACGCAACCAACTCATTTTAATGGTCACTTTGCGCTGATAGCCCCTTATGAGGGCGTCCTAGGGGGTTGTCATGGAAAAAGTGAGACGACTGAGAGTGAATTTCAAAGCATGAATGCATTAAATTAGCACATCTAGCATGACATGTGCAGGCGGATCTAGGATTTTATCTTGGGAGAGGTTCTAAATAAATCTGATTTTACCTTTTTCTTTTATTCTGGGTTTCAGCCACAAACCAGTCTATATACGAACCGAAAACTGGCGTTTACTCAATTTTAGCAATATGAATTAGCATTTTTTAAACAATTTTGGCCGCGACCTAAGCACAATTTCTCTATTTTAGCCTCGAAATACCGCGTTTTCTCAATTTCAGCCGTGAATTAGCTGATTTTCTCAAAATTGATCGGCTACTTATTATTTTTTCCCACGTCTCAGCAGCGAATGAACGCTTCCTGTTCACTTTACCCGCTAATTTTCTCAAATTTAGCAGCGATTGAGCTCTTTATTTACGTTTTAGACGGGAATTAACGGTTTGTCTCGTCAGTTTTAACCGTGAGTTGACGTTTTTTTCGAATTTTACGTTTTTCTTCATTTCTTAGCCGTGAGAATTAGCGTTTTATCTCCATTTTAGCCGCGCTTTACCGAGTTTCCACAATTTTTTCTACGAATTAGCGGATTTTCTCAAACTGATGCCAACTCAGCGTTTTTTTTTTTTTTTTTTTCATTCATTCATTCATTTTATTTCATTTTAGCTGCAAATTATTCCTGAATTTCACCCACGTATCACCGTTTTTACTCGCAATTTCCATTCTGAATTAGAGGATTTTCACAAAATCCGTGAATTAGCGTTTTTCTCCATTTTAAATTTGCATTATTAGAGCACTTGTTTTCTATTTTTGCCGTGTACTAGCGCTATTTTCCATTTTAGCCGCAATTTTTTTTTACCAAATTTCAGCGACGGATTTATTTCTTATAATTTCTTAATTTTAGCCGCGAAACACCGCATTCCTAAATTTTAGCTGTCAAGCACATTATCTCAAATTGATCCGTGAATTAGCGTCCATCTCCATTTCAGCTGCCAATGGAGCGCTTTTTGCCAACCATCCATTTTAGTATCCATTTTAGCAGCGAATGAGCGTTTTACATCAGTAAAATTAGGCAGGAATTAGCGGTTTGTCACAGTTTTAGCTGTGAATAAGCGGATTTTATGGGTTTTTATCACATGTATGTAGCGTTCTTCTCAATTTTAGCATCACATAAGCACTTTTCCTCTAATTGAAGTGTTTCAAGGGAACGGGGAAAATCATAAGCCCGAATAAACTTAATATAACTTTATTACACGGAATACCGAACAAGTCCAAGAAACAACGGCTTTAGTGTCGCATCGCCGTGAACAACTGGCAAGCCTAGGTAACCCCAGCCAGAGGTTCCTTTTTCATATACATAACACTCTCCCCAGTTTTATCTGAGACACAATGGGATATTATTAATTTGAAAAATAAAAAGAAAAGAAAAATTACAAAATTAAAACAATCATATTAATTTTTACGCGAAAAAGTCTTTAAAAAATTCAATGAATAATAATTTTAAAAAAATTGAGCAAAAGCAACTCATCGGACTGGGAAGATGGTCTAGTAGTCCCCAAAGTAAAATGCACGGGTTTCTGGAACAAAAATATGAGTTACTTTAACAGTCACAAATTTAGCTTTTGGGGCGGTCTTATTTTTCTGAGAGGACGGGAACGAGGGTTTAGGGCGCTGGTAACATTCTTGTTAGGTTGAGGCGCATGGTTTTGGGTGCTGGATGCTGACGAGTTTCCACAATTGTTCCCGCGGGACTGCGTTTCCACCGGCTGAGTCTCTCTGAAGTGTTTTGGAAGGCTTCGCAGCTGGCATGCGTGAAGATTGAGAGTTTTTGAAGCAACTGTGACTTTGAAAATGCGTGGACTCACCACGGCAACCACTTTGCCCCTCAGATAATTTGGATGCTTCCCACTAATATTTTTCACGAGGATTTCTTGGCCTACCGCGAATAACGACGAAAAATTAGGTTGATTCGGTTCATTTTTAGAAGATTGCTCCTTGGGGTGTAGGGAGGATAACAGCGTGCGAGGAGTAAAACTGAAAATCATCGAGGCAGGTGAGCGTCCCGTGGGGATAGACGGAGTGTTGCGGTAAATTGCCAGGAAGTTTGCCAATTTTTGGGAGAGGGGTAATTTACTTTGGCCAAGAAGAACTCCCTGTAGGTCTTTGTGAGCCTCTTCGTAACCGGTTTTGAACAAGCTGGTTTTTAAGGTCTGCACTCCTCTTTCTGCCAACCCATTCGAAGAAGGGTGGTACGGAGGACTTTTTGTTACTTTGATGTGGTTATTAGTGCAGAACCGTAGAAATTCATTGGATCCAAACGGAGGACCGTTGTCTGTAACGACTTCTTCGATGAGTCCAAAACAAGCCATGAAATGTGTGAGGCGGTCGATCACCGATTGCGAGGATGTACCGGACACTGGCCACGCCTCGATCCATTTCGAATAGCTGTCCACCAAAATCAGTATTTCTTTACCATCGAAGTGTAAGAAGTCGAGGTGTACTCTTTCCCAAGGGCGGTTAGTTTTTGGCCAGGGCTGAAGGAAACGCTGATCTGAAATCCTTGAAAGATGGGTCAAGCAGCTAGCACAGGACGACGCTATCACTTCGATATCTTGATCAATGTTCGGCCACCACACGTGAGATCGGGCCAAAGATTTCATCCGGACAATTCCCACATGTTGGTTGTGCAACAATTTCAGGACGTATGGCCTTAAATCCATCGGTATAATTAGCCGGTTTCCCCAAAACAAGCAACCACTGCACAATGATAACTCATGTCTTCGGCGAAAGTACGGCTCGAGACCTGGGACACAGACGTCCTTCCAACCCTCTGAGGTGAAGGCCATAACTTTTTGGAGAGTTTCATCTTTTTTCAAGGACTCGACAACGTCCATCGTGGATAACGGAATGTCCACCGATGCGATGACCTGAGTGTCTTCCGACGAACCGGGTAGGGGTAAGCGAGATAACATGTCGGCATTCTGCACCGACTTCCGATACACCAGGTCATAATCATACGCCGACAATAGGATGGCCCACCTCTGCAATCTGGAGGCCGCGAGAGTAGGGATTCCATTTTTAGGACCTAATATTTTCTTTAGGACTTGCGCATCTGTAACAATCGTGAACTTGTGTCCGTATAAATACTTGTGAAATTTCTTTACCCCGAAAATGATGGCTAGGGCTTCTTTTTCGAGATGCGCGTAATTTTGCTCAGCCTGTGACAGGGTAGCAGATGCAAACATTATAGGTTTTTCTTTTCCGTTTTCAATGTGGCTTAAAACCGCTCCGATTCCGTAGGCTGATGCGTCTGTCGTCAAGAAAAGGGGAAGCGATGGGTCATAGTGTGTCAACATCGTACTACTTTGGAGCATGATCTTACTCTCTTTGAACGCCAGTTCACACCCATCTGACCACACAAAAGGCCTGTCCTTTTTTGTCAAGTCGTACAGGGGCTTGAGCACTGAGGCCATCATGGGTAGGAATTTGCCGTAGTAATTTATCATTC
The DNA here is from genome assembly GCA_038030265.1 of Corythucha ciliata. Classification (NCBI taxonomy): domain Eukaryota; kingdom Metazoa; phylum Arthropoda; class Insecta; order Hemiptera; family Tingidae; genus Corythucha; species Corythucha ciliata. The sequence goes on from CM075943.1 coordinate 14,125,252, forward strand.
CGAGGTACGCGCGCAGCTGTTGAATGTTCTCCGGTCTAGGACAATCAATGACGGGCTTCATTTTGTTACCTATGACCGATATTCCCGTTCCCGAAATCTGGTGTCCAAGATAGGACACGCTGTCCTGGAAAAATTGGCATTTATCAAGATTTACCCTGATATTATAGGCCTGGAGGCGTGAAAAGACCAGATTTGCCTTGTCTTCACAGTCCTTTCTGTCACGACCTGCAATAATGACGTCATCAATGTACGTCGCAACACCACTAATTCCTTGAAGCACGTTGTCCAAGAGGCCTTGGAAAATACTAGGGGCCGAAGAAATCCCGTACGGAAGCCTGTGGACTCGAAACAGACCGAAGATTGTGTTGACCGTCAATATATCCTTGGCCTCCTCGCTCAACTCTATTTGTTGGAAAGCTCGCTTCAAATCAAGAGTAATAAAAACTTTACTACCCGTTAATTGTGTGAAAATGTCTTCTGGTCGGGGGAGGGGATATATGTCAGTCTTCAATTGAGGATTCACAGTGTTTTTATAATCGATACACTGCCGAAGTTCCTTATTCGGCTTTACAACGACAACCAACGGGCTGGCCCACTGTGAATGCCTGATTTGCTCGAAAATACCGTCATTAACCAACGATTGGATTTCGTCCTTGACTTTATCCCTGATTTTGAATGGCACGTCGTACGCTTTTCGGAAGACGGGAACTGCTCCTTCCTTGAGGACCACGTTTGCTTTAAACTGCCGGACGGCTTGGGTCTTATCTCCATCGAAGACTTCCGGGAAGCGAGTAACAAAGGGGACCTGTTCGAGGTTATTTATTGACAAATATGAGCGCCACGAGGGCAGCAGGACATCAAGCCATGCCCGTCCCAGTAGAGGAACTCGAATTGGGCTATCACAAACGATCAAGAGCAAGCGGGCATTAATATTCTTGGAAGAAACTGTGACCAAGGCCTCTCCTGAGACCCTCAAGTCTTTTCCTGACGCAGATACCAGAACTGTGGAGCTACTTTTAAGTGACAGGTGTGGGAAACGGATTCGGAAATGATCGAGGGACATAACGGTGACAGCTGCCCCACTATCGACTTCAAATTCGAGAGTTTTACCCTCTACGCTTAACGGTACTTTCACAGAATTACTATGCGATTGAACGTAATAAATACCTTGAGTGGGATGTGAAGAAAGTAGCGACGTGCGATCTTCAGTACTGCTGACGGCAGCAACGCCGAGGGGTTCTCCTGTCTGTGACTCGTCTTCCTGCAGCTCTGAGACCAATTTCACTGCCTTAGGTCGGGTAGCGCGAAGGTGTCGTTGATCGACTTTTGGACAACATTTGCCGAGGTGTCCTATCTCATTGCACGCAAAACAACGCCACGACTTAATTGGACACTGATCTGGGGAATGGTAACGTTGACAGCGCCAGCATGACTGTTTGGCTGGAGCATTGTCCCTTTTATGAACTGGAGCCTCTCGTGCCAGATGAACAGGAAGTGGCTTTAGTGACCTGGATTGCTGCTCGGCCTGTTCTATTTCGCGGGCCAGAACACAAGCACGGTCAAAAGTTAACTCTTTTTCGAGGAGCAGTTTTTGCTGAATCGAGGTTGACGTGAGGCCACACACAAACCTATCGCGAAGGGCTTCACCGAGAAACTGCTTGAAGTCGCACGTGGCAGCGAGCTTTTTCAAGGCTACAATATATTCATTGATCGTCTCATGGGTGAGCTGGTCTCTCTTGTGGAAACGAAACCGTTCGGAAATAACAATACGGGATGGTGAAAAATGCACTGATAAGACACTCACAAGTTCCTCAAAAGTTTTCTTTGACGGAGAATCAGGGGCCACCAAATGTTTCAAAACCGAGTAGACCGAAGGCCCCAACAACGTGATAAATAAAGGCACCCGGTTTACCGTTTTAACTGAATTCACAACGAAGAATTGTTCGAGACGCTCACAATAGGTAGAAAAATCCTCTTGCTCCGGGATGAACTCATTCATCTGACCTAGAAAGTTTGGCATTTTCGTTACGAAGTTTTATTCTCGTCGCCAAATGAAGTGTTTCAAGGGAACGGGGAAAATCATAAGCCCGAATAAACTTAATATAACTTTATTACACGGAATACCGAACAAGTCCAAGAAACAACGGCTTTAGTGTCGCATCGCCGTGAACAACTGGCAAGCCTAGGTAACCCCAGCCAGAGGTTCCTTTTTCATATACATAACACTAATTTGGCCGCGAACTAGCAGTATTTCTCAATTTTAGCCGCGAACTAGTATTAAGCGCTTTTTCCCGAGCATAAAATTCCAATGCAGATATTTTGCGTAATAAGTTAGCCCAAATTGCTCTCTTGGGTGATAACAGACACTCCCCAGAGAAATACCAATCTCCCAACCCATTTTTAGAACGCTCGAAAACGCGATTAAAAATTGTATAATTGCATGTTAACCGAACTTAGCCAGCTCCTAGCACATTCTATTCTCCTAATCAATGAAGCAGACTTTTTCAAAAACGACAATTTTTCGTCTATTTTATCAGAAAAATATAATGATCTAGGAGCTTGACGTTTTTCCTCTCTCTCTCTCTGGGGATCTCCTTAAGATGTGGCCAGTACCTAGGCCGTTCCCGGCCCTTACCTGGCCTGTCCCCCATCTTTGGCCCAGACTCGCCAGCAGAGTCGGTCCCATCACTCAGCTCGACCCGTTAGCCGCGACAGGTGGCCAGCCAGTCAAGCCCGAGAGGCACCACGTGGAGGTGGGTCTTTCGGAGCTGAGGATGCTGGCTTGCGCCATGGACCGAAACCGGGCAGGGAAGGTGCCCCTGCCCGGGTTGCCCGATTAGGGAAGGTGCCCCTACTCGGGCATTGCCGGTCCCAGTCCCCTGCGCCCAGTCTCTGACGAGAGCCGAGTCGAGCGGCGGGCCATTCCTACCCCATACCGCCCGCCGCAGATCCCCGAGGAGGCTGCAGGGACGAAGCACATGGTCGGCGGTCTCCTCCTCGACGCCACAAGGGCATATTGGAGAGTCCCGCCGCCAGAAGAATCACAACTTGGCGTTGAAAGAGCCGTGCCCCGTCAAGATAAAGTGGCGGCGTGCTCAAGGATAAACCACTTGGCTGCCGCCAGTCTCGTCCGAACATCGGGCACGAACCCGAACAAACGCCTACCCGTTGGACTGCTAGCCCAACGCGCCTGCCAAGCCTCGACGACTAGGTCATCGAGAAGGCAGATGCCCCAAGCGGCCCCCCATTCATCGGCCATAATACCAATGCGCTCGGCCCAGTCTTCACGGCACCGTACCGAGGCCAAGTTTCCCTGGGCGAGGCGGCGCCGATGAACCCATGCATCGAGCAGGAGGTCCGCAGGAGGTGTCCCCGCCAGTACCTGGAGCGCGTTGGAGCTAACTGTCCGGTACGCCATGGCCACCCGCACCAGCGCCTGCCGCTGCAAGCTGAGGACTTTCGCCCTCTGGGCCCTAGTTGGTCGGTACCACCACCACGCCGAGCCGTACAGCAGGGTGGTCATAAAATACCGCCATG
>CM075943.1:14129288-14159275 GCA_038030265.1 Corythucha ciliata
TGGTTTCTGAATACGGCCCTTTATTTCGTTTGGTAACGAGATCGATGGGAGATTCGAAGTACGTAATTTGGGGTAATACCACGGCTTCGAAATTAATGTGTGGTTCGGGTCCAAAGTGAGGAATCGTGCACCTAATCATGCCTTGAGGGCGATTCAGTGCCGTCTGCCCGACGCGACGCCAGAAATGTTATATGGGCACTCGGAAAGGGAAAGTCCCAAACGCTTCACAAGGGCCTGGGTCATAAAGTTGAGCTCTGAGCCCGAATCGATGGCAATACGACAGGTGATTCAATGCCCGGTGGCATCATGAATTTGAGCTTTGGCTGTCCCTAGCAGAGCTTGTGTGCTTCCTGAGGTGTTAGCAAGAACGACAGATTGAGTTGTCTCATGGAGTTGGGTTGTTCCCATCAAAGGAGTAGAGGATGAGCTGTCGTCCACTTCATGTCTTATTGGCGGATCACGATGAAGAAAAGAATTATGCTGTGAACTCCCACAAGACTGACATTTTCCCTTAGATGAGCATTCTGTCACTCTGTGAGGGCCCAAACAAGCGAAGCACTTTTTGTGTTTCTTAATCATGTCATGACGCTCAATAGGTGACGCTGTCAAGAATTCGGGACAACGAATGTGTCCCATGTGTGATGAAGTGTGAGGCCGCTCGTAAGACGGGCACGTGAGTGATAACTTCTCCCCTTCTCTCCTCTCATGTGACTCGCAGGTGTATGAGATTGGGGTGAAGTCTTTGGCGAGGCAACAATGGAAGCCGAACATCTATCACGAAGGGAGGCAATGAGCTCGGAAAACGTGGGAAATTCTGTTTCGAGGTGTTTTCTCTCGAAAGAGATTCGAGTGTTGGAGTCAAGCAGGCGTAAAGAGTACTCTAGGAAAAGGTAATCTCCTAAATTTTCGATCTTGAGGGAATTTAGGCAAGCATAATCCGTTTGGAGAGAATCCGCTAATTCTCTTAACCCTTCGGGTGAAGCTTGCTTGATTGCAGTCAAACTGTCGGTGATGAGTCGAGAGGGTGTGCCGTAACGAGCGATCTGAGGAAAGTTTCAGCGGCAGTTTCGGCGGAAATGTCGGGGATTGGTATTGCTTCAAGTCAGGATTTGCGGAATTACGGCGAATCTCGAGTGATAATTGCAAAATTCAGGGGTAGAAGTCGTCGGGCTCGGAGAGTTTTGTTGGCGAGGTTGGTTTTGATGACGTTCACGTGAATAGGAACGATGATGTTAGAGACGGCTGAGACGAGTGCTGAGGTCAGTGACAGCTTCGAGAATTTGAGAAAGTTGTGGGTTGAAGCATGAGTCGTTTGCGGGGCGAGACATCGAAAAAAGAGTGTGTGCCGGTCCATGCTTTCTAAAATGTTGTCCCCGATTTTCACCAGACTCATAAGGGGTTCAGAAGAGACTGCCAGGATGGACAGCACTGTCGTCGGTAATTGTTGAAGCCAAAGTATTTTTAGCGCTTCGTCTGCGATCTGAGTTTTGGCCAGTTCTTTCATTTTTGCCCAAAGATGTGATGGCTTGTCATCGGCAAGTTCGATTTCGTTGCACAGATTTGTCAACTGGCGTTGTGGGGAATCCGATAAGGCCGAAATAAGCTTTTCTTTAAGGCTGTTGACGGTGAAGCTTTGAAAATCACCCTGAGACAAGAGATAGCGCTGAACATCGCGGGGAAACAGTTAAAATGGGAAATTTTAGTACGACAACTCTACACCAGAATTCGTCTTCCTAACTTTTTACTTGAAGCCCTGATATTTGAACATTTCCGCATGCGGTTGGACAGCGATATTAGCTCCTTTTGACAATTTTCAGTCCATCCGACCCCAGGTCGGAATAAAAAGTTCAAGTGTTCACCAAATAGTTTACCTGAATATTTGATTTGGGCCACAAAAACGCTGTCTGAAGGCTAGTGATAATGCGGGCCTTCTGTTGATGGGGGGGGGGGGGGTTACTTTGCGGCTGAGATAGAGAAAAAAGGCTGATCCCCAGTTTTTTTAGGTGAGATAAAAACGTTACTTCACCGCTAAAATTATGGTAAAGTGATGAAAGCATTATTTTCATGGTTTTTTACCGCAAATCAGCGTTTTTCTGAAGCTAAGCTGCGAGTTTGTGATTATGCGTCGCAGATTTTTCCCAAGAACTGCACAATTGCCTTTTTTTTATTGTTAACTTTAGCTGTGAAATAGAACCTCCATACGCCACGAATTTACGATTTAGTCTCTACTTTGTTCTTGTAATTGCATCGATAAACCACAATTTAGCGATTATTTTTTAAATTTTAGACACGAACTGTCGCTTTTACTCAATTTTAGCAAGGAGCTAGCGCTGTCCCTTAATTTTAGCCTCGAATAACCGTTTATTTTCTAATTGTAGCAGCGAATTCACGCTTTATCTCAGTTTTAGTCACGAATCAGCGTTTTTTTCCTTTATTTTACCTGCAAAAGAGAGCTTTTTCTCAATTTTAACTGTTCCTGGTTTGAACAGCTGATTAGCACTTTTCTCTTCCAAATCGGCGCAAGGTGTCCTCTCTATGCCACGGTAATTGTGGTTTTCTCGATTTTCGCCTTGCATCAGCGTTTCTCTCAAATCTATTCATGAATGAATTAACGCTTTTTCACAATTTTTGTCGCTCACTTGCCCCCAAGGCGATAAACAGTACGTTAGCGAATTTTCTAAATTGTAGCTGTAAAAGGGCCACCATCATCCACGAATTAGCAAATATTATTAAATTTTAGCCTCGCGAATGAGCGTTTGTTTCTTTTCTCGGAATTTCGTTAGAAAAATTCATGAATGCAAGACCTCCTCGCAGATGAGAGGCTCACGGGTCTGTCAGCCGCTCTCAGCACTATACAGCTCGCTATTGATTATGACAATTATTTGAAGGATTTTTTTTTAACGGGATGGAATACATTTTGACGGATTCCCGTTGGTGTATAGGGCTTGCTGATTTACGCAATGTGTGAATTAATACATTTCCAGACCAAGTAACCACAGAATCACGTTAATTTAGAGCTAAATATAATCAAAAATGAACGTTTTGAGAACGCCATTTCCATTTTTGGGCTCAATAGCCGGTTATGGAGCTAAATAGCAGCCAAAATTGCATCAAGTGGTGACCAAAAAGCCGAGATTTGAAGCATGAAATAGCCGGTTAGCAAAAGTCGGGCGAAACTTCTTTAGTTCAGGGTTATACAGACGAAATTGAAAGTTTTGGTTGCCAGTTTCAATCCCTTTTTATTTTAATTTTTTAGAGTTGACAAAGAACTCCCGTGGGTGGGTGGGGGATCATGCCAGCCCCAGATGGCTTTAAATCTTTATAAATTTCTTTCGAAATCTTCTGAAAGTTTCCTATTTTTATTAAGTTTTTAATAAGTCCCTTGGCTTTAATTTCCAGTAGCCGTGGAAACCGGTCTAGCCGCAGTCACACTGACAGCGTAAAAAGCATGACGCATAGCCACGACTTTGCAAAATTATGGAACTACCACTTTTAGCCGCGTGATTGGAAGTCTCCCGGCTTAATATCCGCAAAATTGGAACATTCCTCGCTCGACATATGCAAAAATGTAAGTTCTCAAGTGCAATATCGGTGATATTGGAAGCCTAAGGGTGAAAATACTAGAGAAATTGCAACCTCTTTTAGCGTGGACTCGCGGAGTCTACAAAAGGCCTCCAGAAACCCCTTATTTGGTACTTTTTCAGAATTTTAGCCCCAGAAGAGCACATTATCACTTTTACTCCATTTTAGACGTCTAATTGTGTCCAAAACCGGGAACCAGCTACTTTTTGCCAATATGCGATTGCATATTGGCTCTCTTGGAGACGTGAAGTGCATGAAAAAATCGCGAATGAGGGCTGTGTCGCAGGCTTTTTTTTGCAGGAAGGGCCCCGGGCTACAATAGGCTCAGGTGCGGATCCGGTAAGGGGCTCAGCGCGGCTTGCAAGCTCCTGGGGGGCTAGTGCTCAATGAGTTCGAGTCTCGGATCAAAGATTCAGCTCCGGGAAATACGAGGAAATAGTAAAATTCACACAGTGATGCATCCAGCAACGCGAATAGCCGCAGTCAAGTCCTTTTACAGTGTGAGCGAGCTAGCAAGAGGAATTATTGTGGAACAGTGGATGGTGGTGGGGGAGTCTTTCAGCTGGTAAGGCGGAAACATTTTTGACGCGTGATTCTCGGTTTTTTAATGCACGAATCCATTCATGTTGTAGACGGCATAGAGTCAGTTTTACCAATTTTAGGACGTGATTAGCCAGTTTAGCCATAATTTTACGGTGCAAACTTTCCGTACACGATCATTGCTAGGAAATGAATTGTCAGTGTGATGATTTCAGGGAAAACTCCTGAAACATTTTGTTGGTAATTTTAGGGTCTGCAAGGTTGGTTCTGCCGTTTTTAGAACGGGAATTGCCATTTCCGGTTGAGTTCATTTGGCAATTTTCAGAGCACGAATCGTCAGTTTCAGCATTTTCAAGACCCGAATCGTCTGTTAAGAGTAAAATAATTTGTTAGGTCGTATATGTATATAGTTAACTATAGTCAAACTATAGTAAACTATAGTCAAAAATATAGTCAAACTATAGGACACAAATATTACGTCGAACCAATCAAGGTTAGAATGGTCAGGTCGATTTTGCCATGTTCAAGGCTGGAATCGCCCTATCAGGCGTTTTCAGGGCGTGAATTGTCAGTTTCTGGGCTCACAAAGTCAGTTAGGTAAATTTCAAAGAGGGAATCACCAGTTTCACCACAATAAGCGAGCTAGTCGTCAGTTTAGCCATTTTCATGGCGCGAATAGTCAGCATTGCTAGTTTTGGAGCACAATTTAGTCGCGAATGCCCAGGCGTGAATAATCAGTTTGGCTATTCTAGGCGCACAAATCGTCAAATTATTTGTTAGCAATTTTTAGGTCGCGTGGAGTCAGTTAGGCCAGTTTTAGATAGGGAATCGCCACGCTCACGCGAAGCGTTCAATGCTTTGTGAAATACGACAGCTCACAGGTGCAGCGTCTTCGTGGTGACGGATGTCGGAACTTGAAAGAAACCCGTACCTCAAGTTCCTGAAGAACTAATATCCATAAAAATGTCCTCCCCCCTCCAAGTCTAGTAGCGAAGTCGGGAGGGGGACGTCTCGCTTATAGGACGCCAAGTCTTCTTCTATGAGCTTTTATGGTACTTTACTTTTTCCAGCCCAGCGGCATGAAGCCCCACAACAATCATAGCCATTGCTGGCCGCTGATCCACACCATGGATTTGAGGGCGGGTTGACCAATGACCAAACCACCTCTTGGCTTATGTACTTTGCATGGTCAGTCTAGTCGACGGGTGCCCTATTGCGTGTAATGACGTAGATGGGTTGGCTATTATTCACTTTCCAGCAGGTGCTGGATGACAAAGCCTATGGAAAATTAGTATTCCTGTCATGATAAACGGCGAATTCGGGTACCACTTTTCTAGGAAGGAGAGGTATACCCGAGAATGAATGGATGAGAGGACAGACGCAACTAAATTTATGCTGGCTACCTAGGTCAATGGTTACGCAGCTTCATCAACTTGTTCATTAACAAACTTCACATTTCTGGACTATTATTCATGACATGAGTGTTCTAAAATTCAAGAAATTATTATTAAAGCAATATTCAACAGTGTTTTCTTCCTCACGCAAAATCTCTCTCACTCATGTTAGCCATCTCTTTTCAGACCGCCTAACTTTTAATTGTTCTCCATTTATTATTCCTTCCTTCTCCTGAAAAATCCCACAAACCCTTTACTTCGAGCTTTTAGGTTTAATGTACTCCACCCAACCCCCTTCCCCATCACTAAACCTGAATGCACGCTTGTATGTTCATCAGGCAGGCGGCGGCGGTGGTGCTGTTAAGTCTGAAGAAGCGGTGGAGAGTGCATGAAAAAGCGAGAAATAGGCGCTCTCGTAGCCCACTTTTAGTCCTGGAGCTGGAATCAATACCCTTCCACCAACACACTCACACACCCTGGCTTGTGAAATTCAACGGCGTAAACTTTACTCGAAGAGGGAAGTGAAACTCTATGGTTCTGTTGTATACATAAGAGAGAAGCCGCGGATAATCATGATTTGGATCGTATGCGCTGGGTCTGGGGTAAGTGGTGGACATGGAAAGAGATGCGAGGGATCGAATAAAATTGGACGGCAAAATAACGATGTTATCATGGTTCCAGACACTTTGATCTTTCTGTTTGCGTTATTTTAGTTGACTCAATTTTGAAATATCAAGTTGTATACAAATTCTATTGATAAAAAAAAAAAAAAAAACGAGACCGTTCATTGACTGATACGATTATTGTCAAAGATTAGCCTTCTCATTTAATTTATTATAATCCCTCACAATTAAGGTAATTATTCTGTCATCCATGGACGTTTTTCCTATAAATAGGTACAGAATTAGGAAGAAGCTGATGAGATTCATTAGTTTTTTCTCTGAGCAAGGACAGGAAAGGTGGATGGTAGATGGTTTCCTTGGCAGGCCTCCTCCACACAAAAGGGAGATCCTTTCATCACTCTTTTTCATGGATCGGTAATTGATTACCTCTATACTCTACGCACGCTTCCTTTAATCGGATCACAATTAATCAAAATTAGGAGTATTTTCGGGTGTGTATTTAACAAAAATACGAGTGGGTGAGATGACGGCGTTTCAATTTGTTTCGTTTTTCAAGAACAAACCGGTAATTTTGCTGAAAATTATTTTGAAACTGCGTGAATGTACTTCTGGAACTATGCCCCTCACCTTGAGACTGGAACTCTACATTTATTCAAGTTCCGTATTTTCAACAGCGAACAATTTTATTAGGCATAAGTAGGTAATTTAAATGCACTGTTATTCATAATACTTAAGTAATTGGACTTACTGTACTGCCGTGCAGTGAAAAAAAAAAAATGAGTTGCTGCGTCGTTATTTTAATTTGTCCATTCCACCGTTTCTTTTTTTTTTACGCCTCACAAGTTGTCCCACCTTTCGCATGAGTCAGTCTTCGAAATCGGGACAGTTATTATTGTAAAAAATAAAGGGCCTACTTATTATGTGTATATTCAAGGGCCAAGCCAACATTGAATTGCAGTAAAAAACAAAAAAAAAACATTTATTTTTTCACTATGCAATCTCAAAGTCCTGTTAAACTGTTATTTGCTGGGATTCCAATTTACACTTTGAGAAGGAGCCCTGAGTTGTTACAGAGTTCCTTGACTCTGTCGTTCATTCCATGTTTACCCGAGAGTTGAGCGAATGACAAGATTGAATGCTTGCCTCGATAACGTATTTAGAATTATATTATACGGGGACTCACTTGACTATGTGAGGGGAGGAGGGTTTGTAAACGCAGCACACATTGTAAGATTGCACTTATGCGCTTAATAACACAAGTAACTGTGGAAAGTCACTAACTGTTTCAATGATTCCGTTGGAAATTTTTTAGGAAATTTTATGGTTTTCTTGCCACATTTCTCATTGACGTGGCAAGAAACGCTGGTCGCTGATCCCAAGTTTTTTGTAGATCCTTAGACAGCTAAAAGGATGAAGGTGCAATAATATAATATGCTGTTCTTGAAAAATTAAGCTTTGATTTCCTAGAAAAGCGGTTCCGTATTACAGCGGTAGAAAAAATCCCCTTTTAAATCTCGCCAGTAGTCGCCTAAAGAGCGGTCAACAGACCGCGGCGCCGCTTCGAATGAGACGGGCGTTCATGACGGTGATGAACTGTTCATCAACGATTTTTGACGGTGACGGTGAACGTTTTTTGTTTACAATGAACGTGAAAACTACCTGGCCGCTGGATGATGGCGAAATTGTAATTAATACTGTCCGAAAACGACTCTATTCTGATGTTAAAAGAAAATACTGCGTAATAGTTGGAGCTACGAGGAAAAAAACGTTCATAACCACCGTCACGATGGAAACGGTGCCGATGTCTGTTTACCGCTCTCTAGGCAACTATGGTTTGATTTAAAAAATAAATTTCCTACAGTAATATTACGGCGCCGCTCTTCTAGGAAACCAAAGCTTTATCGGATAAAATTTTGAAAAGTTTTAAAAATCGTGCCCAAAATGGGGGAAAAAAAACTAGTTCGAAGTTTCTCGATGCAACTTAATCAAAACCAAAACTGAAAACAGCGCTAATTTGGGGCTAAAATATATACAGGGTGTAACGGAAAAGTCTGACATAAATGAAATGGGCGATTCTTGGTCACATTTAGAACCAAAATGACCCATGGTCCACCATGGTCCGATTACTATGGTTTTGGAGATAATCGTGGTTCTCCTAATTTTTAATGTACCCACGGTTTTCCTTAGTAAATCGTCTGTACCTGATGAAAAAATGGTCTCATTGAAATTTAAAAGAAGCCATTGGAAAGAGCACTAAATTCTCTGTAGGATTGAATCCTTTTATTTCTAAATCGATCAATATTTATGTGCTTAAATTGCTGCAGAACAGCCAACTTCTTAGATTTCCGGAAAACTCCTAGTATTTCAGCCAGCTATGTATGTAATGTTGATGCAGCAGGTATGTTGTTGTACAAGTTGTTATTTGTTGTAGTGATTTTCAGTGTCTGATTAGATTTTTTTAGTTGATGTTAAGGTACTGTTAACCCATTAACGCCCAAGACGTGATAGCATGCATTTTTTAGAGCAAAATTTGGACGGCATCCTCTATGGACTATAAATAAGCATGATTCATCGCAAATTTTAAATTTTTTTGAGAGTAACCAGAGTTATAAAATGTTGCGTTGACGCAACGTTTGGCGCTTAGGAGGTCAAGTTGGCTGCTAACGGAATAACGTTTTTAGGACTCCAAATTTCTGCATTATTATGTGAAAAACGAAGAAATGAAGTAAAACAATAATAAAAAACGTAGAAAAAGCATATATTTAGTGATATTCAGCTATTTATTTTGGTGCACTGTAAAGAAAAACTAGTAAAAAATTGATTATTCGTGGAATTTTGAAAAACAATCGGGATGGAGCCAAACTTGACATTTTTTTGCACAGCCGACATCTTCTGCTGTCCGTTTTTTGAATTATGTGTCCAATATTATCCAAATGCACTTCATCTGGAAGAGCAGCTATTGATGGCCGACAGAGGTGGGTGCTCGAGTTCCTACCTTCGGAACATCTTTCGAGGTTTTTCGCCCACAGTTGTCAACCAGAGCTATGAATTTACAATCACAAAGCGAAAATCAAATTGCGACATTGGTTTGCGCTGAGTCAAGTTGAGAAGCTTCCAAGCGTTTACGGCAGCACTATCGATAGCGTTCACAAACAAAGGCCGCCACCATTTTTTTTCCTCTCACGCGGATGCCGTAGTTGGCGATTCCTTTGTCGCGTAGATCTACCCCGCCAATTAAGCCGGATACACACATGCGGTACTTGCCAAGTAACTTGCAAAATATTTGATCAATTTATAGCAATTGCCTGGAAACCAACCAGCTGAGAAATTCAAAAACGTGTTGCTCGTTACTTTGCAAGTTACCGCATGTGTGTATCCGGCTTTACAGAATTTTACATCTCAAGCACGTTGGGTTGCTCAATCGGGAGTCTCTTTTTTTCCTTCCTGCTAAAACGTTGGGTGGTCTTCGAAGGGTGAACGTGTTCATGATTTGTGAGAACGTTCAAACGTTGACGACGGAATTGTCATTCCACCGTGCAGCACAAACTTACCTTGAATAAAGTTGAAGACTTAGGTCACAAAACTCTAAAATAGCGAGAAAACGCACGCAGAAACTCAGATATGTTCAGGAGAAACTTCCTTTATCAAGGTTTGGTAACTTTCAACCTGATGATTCAAGAGGTTTCACTAGGAGGGATCTGACCACGCAGACGCCCAACGTTGCGTGAACGCAACATTAAGTTTTTCGACTGATTTGCACAACATGAAATGAGAAACCGAGTGCATTTTACACGCAAGTTTATTGCCATGCCTCCGAAATTGATGTTCAGGGAAAAATTTGGACCGAAATACAAATTCTGAGCTCGAGAAATGAAATTCACTTGGCGGGTGCGGTGAGGCCAGAAAATTTAGATGTTCAAAAATTGTTAAAAAATGTTTATTCGAGTTATGTGTTATGTATATGAAAAAGAAACCTCTTGCTGGGGTTACCTAGGCTTGCGAGTTGTTCACGGCGATGCGACGCTAAAGCCATTGTTTCTTGGACTTGTTCGGTATTCCGTGTAATAAAGTTATATTAAGTTTATTCGGGCTTATGATTTTCCCCGTTCCCTTGAAACACTTCATTTGGCGACGAGAATAAAACTTCGTAACGAAAATGCCAAACTTTCTAGGTCAGATGAATGAGTTCATCCCGGAGCAGGAGGATTTTTCTACCTATTGTGAGCGTCTCGAACAATTCTTCGTTGTGAATTCAGTTAAAACGGTAAACCGGGTGCCTTTATTTATCACGTTGTTGGGGCCTTCGGTCTACTCGGTTTTGAAACATTTGGTGGCCCCTGATTCTCCGTCAAAGAAAACTTTTGAGGAACTTGTGAGTGTCTTAACAGTGCATTTTTCACCATCCCGTATTGTCATTTCCGAACGGTTTCGTTTCCACAAGAGAGACCAGCTCACCCATGAGACGATCAATGAATATATTGTAGCCTTGAAAAAGCTCGCTGACACGTGCGACTTCAAGCAGTTTCTCGGTGAAGCCCTTCGCGATAGGTTTGTGTGTGGCCTCACGTCAACCTCGATTCAGCAAAAACTGCTCCTCGAAAAAGAGTTAACTTTTGACCGTGCTTGTGTTCTGGCCCGCGAAATAGAACAGGCCGAGAAGCAATCCAGGTCACTAAAGCCACTTCCTGTTCATCTGGCACGAGAGGCTTCAGTTCATAAAAGGGACAATGCTCCAGCCAAACAGTCATGCTGGCGCTGTCAACGTTACCATTCCCCAGATCAGAGTCCAATTAAGTCGTGGCGTTGTTTTGCGTGCAATGAGATAGGACACCTCGGCAAATGTCGTCCGAAAGTCGATCAACGACACCTTCGCGCTACCCGACCTAAGGCAGTGAAATTGGTCTCAGAGCTGCAGGAAGACGAGTCACAGACAGGAGAACCCCTCGGCGTTGCTGCCGTCAGCAGTACTGAAGATCGCACGTCGCTACTTTCTTTACGTCCCACTCAAGGTATTTATTACGTTCAATCGCATAGATTCTGTGAAAGTACCGTTAAGCGTAGAGGGTAAAACTCTCGAATTTGAAGTCGATAGTGGGGCAGCTGTCACCGTTATGTCCCTCGATCATTTCCGAATCCGTTTCCCACACCTGTCACTTAAAAGTAGCTCCACAGTTCTGGTATCTGCGTCAGGAAAAGACTTGAGGGTCTCAGGAGAGGCCTTGGTCACAGTTTCTTCCAAGAATATTAATGCCCGCTTGCTCTTGATCGTTTGTGATAGCCCAATTCGAGTTCCTCTACTGGGACGGGCATGGCTTGATGTCCTGCTACCCTCGTGGCGCTCATATTTGTCAATAAATAACCTCGAACAGGTCCCCTTTGTTACTCGCTTCCCGGAAGTCTTCGATGGAGATAAGACCCAAGCCGTCCGGCAGTTTAAAGCAAACGTGGTCCTCAAGGAAGGAGCAGTTCCCGTCTTCCGAAAAGCGTACGACGTGCCATTCAAAATCAGGGATAAAGTCAAGGACGAAATCCAATCGTTGGTTAATGACGGTATTTTCGAGCCAATCAGGCATTCACAGTGGGCCAGCCCGTTGGTTGTCGTTGTAAAGCCGAATAAGGAACTTCGGCTGTGTATCGATTATAAAAACACTGTAAATCCTCAATTGAAGACTGACATATATCCCCTCCCTCGACCAGAAGACATTTTCACACAATTAACGGGTAGTAAAGTTTTTATTACTCTTGATTTGAAGCGAGCTTTCCAACAAATAGAGTTGAGCGAGGAGGCCAAGGAGATATTGACGGTCAACACAATCTTCGGTCTGTTTCGAGTCCACAGGCTTCCATACGGGATTTCTTCGGCCCCTAGTATTTTCCAAGGCCTCATGGACAACGTGCTTCAAGGAATTAGTGGTGTTGCGACGTACATTGATGACGTCATTATTGCAGGTCGTGACAGAAAGGACTGTGAAGACAAGGCAAATCTGGTCTTTTCACGCCTCCAGGCCTATAATATCAGGGTAAATCTTGATAAATGCCAATTTTTCCAGGACAGCGTGTCCTATCTTGGACACCAGATTTCGGGAACGGGAATATCGGTCATAGGTAACAAAATGAAGCCCGTCATTGATTGTCCTAGACCGGAGAACATTCAACAGCTGCGCGCGTACCTCGGAATGATAAATTACTACGGCAAATTCCTACCCATGATGGCCTCAATGCTCAAACCCCTGTACGACTTGACAAAAAAGGACAGGCCTTTCGTGTGGTCAGATGGGTGTGAACTGGCGTTCAAAGAGAGTAAGATCATGCTCCAAAGTAGTACGATGTTGACACACTGAGACCCATCGCTTCCCCTTTTCTTGGCGACAGACGCATCAGCCTACGGAATCGGAGTGGTTTTAAGCCACATTGAAAACGGAAAAGAAAAACCTATAATGTTTTCAACTGCTACCCTGTCACAGGCTGAGCAAAATTACGCGCATCTCGAAAAAGAAGCTCTAGCCATCATTTTCGGGGTAAAGAAATTTCACAAGTATTTATACGGACACAAGTTCACAATTGTTACAGATGCGCAAGTCCTAAAGAAAATATTAGGTCCTAAAAATGGAATCCCTACTCTCGCGGCCTCCAGATTGCAGAGGTGGGCCATCCTATTGTCGGCGTATGATTATGACCTGGTGTATCGGAAGTCGGTGCAGAATGCCGACATGTTATCTCGCTTACCCCTACCCGGTTCGTCGGAAGACACTCAGGTCATCGCATCGGTGGACATTCCGTTATCCACGATGGACGTTGTCGAGTCCTTGAAAAAGGATGAAACTCTCCAAAAAGTGATGGCCTTCACCTCAGAGGGTTGGAAGGACGTCTGTGTCCCAGGTCTCGAGCCGTACTTTCGCCGAAGACATGAATTATCATTGTGCAGTGGTTGCTTGTTTTGGGGGAACCGGCTAATTATACCGATGGATTTAAGGCCATACGTCCTGAAATTGTTGCACAACCAACATGTGGGAATTGTCCGGATGAAATATTTGGCCCGATCTCACGTGTGGTGGCCGAACATTGATCAAGATATCGAAGTGATAGCGTCGTCCTGTGCTAGCTGCTTGACCCATCTTTCAAGGATTTCAGATCAGCGTTTCCTTCAGCCCTGGCCAAAAACTAACCGCCCTTGGGAAAGAGTACACCTCGACTTCTTACACTTCGATGGTAAAGAAATACTGATTTTGGTGGACAGCTATTCGAAATGGATCGAGGCGTGGCCAGTGTCCGGCACATCCTCGCAATCGGTGATCGACCGCCTCACACATTTCATGGCTTGTTTTGGACTCATCGAAGAAGTCGTTACAGACAACGGTCCTCCGTTTGGATCCAATGAATTTCTACGGTTCTGCACTAATAACCACATCAAAGTAACAAAAAGTCCTCCGTACCACCCTTCTTCGAATGGGTTGGCAGAAAGAGGAGTGCAGACCTTAAAAACCAGCTTGTTCAAAACCGGTTACGAAGAGGCTCACAAAGACCTACAGGGAGTTCTTCTTGGCCAAAGTAAATTACCCCTCTCCCAAAAATTGGCAAACTTCCTGGCAATTTACCGCAACACTCCGTCTACCCCCACGGGACGCTCACCTGCCTCGATGATTTTCAGTTTTACTCCTCGCACGCTGTTATCCTTCCTACACCCCAAGGAGCAATCTTCTAAAAATGAACCGAATCAACCTAATTTTTCGTCGTTACTTATTCGCGGAAGGCCAAGAAATCCTCGTGAAAAATATTAGTGGGAAGCATCCAAATTATCTGAGGGGCAAAGTGGTTGCCGTGGTGAGTCCACGCATTTTCAAAGTCACAGTTGCTTCAAAAACTCTCAATCTTCACGCATGCCAGCTGCGAAGCCTTCCAAAACACTTCAGAGAGACTCGGCCGGTGGAAACGCAGTCCCGCGGGAACAATTGTGGAAACTCATCAGCATCCAGCACCCAAAACCATGCGCCTCAACCTAACAAGAATGTTACCAGCGCCCTAAACCCTCGTTCCCGTCCTCTCAGAAAAATAAGACCGCCCCAAAAGCTAAATTTGTGACTGTTAAATTAACTCATATTTTTGTTCCAGAAACCCGTGCATTTTACTTTGGGGACTACTAGACCATCTTCCCAGTCCGATGAGTTGCTTTTGCTCAATTTTTTTAAAATTATTATTCATTGAATTTTTTAAAGACTTTTTCGCGTAAAAATTAATATGATTGTTTTAATTTTGTAATTTGTCTTTTCTTTTTATTTTTCAAATTAATAATATTCCATTGTGTCTCAGATAAAACTGGGAGAGTGTTATGTATATGAAAAAGGAACCTCTTGCTGGGGTTACCTAGGCTTGCGAGTTGTTCACGGCGATGCGACACTAAAGCCGTTGTTTCTTGGACTTGTTCGGTATTCCGTGTAATAAAGTTATATTAAGTTTATTCGGGCTTATGATTTTCCCCGTTCCCTTGAAACACTTCATTATGGAGTACTTCCATGATTTTTGTAACCGAGAACACACCCAAGTCTATCACGAAGAGCCTATTTCGGAACGAATTCGTCCTCTTAAATCGAGCAGGAAAACAGACCGACGGCATGCCAAAAACCACTTTTTTCAACTTTTTTGAGGTTGTACATTATGAATGTGATGTCAGCTCGGACTCGATTTTTTTCACGAACACCACACTTCCATTCCCGTATTGAACATGGAAGTAAAAATTAAATTAATGTTGCGTATACGCAACGTTGGGCGTTAATGGGTTAAGTTACTTGTTCGCGTTCAGTGTTGTTATGTTCCCTATTTATCCTGGGGAATAGGGAACTTGAGACCACTTAGAACCATTAACCAACGACGGTAAAATATTTATTAAACAAACAACTCTGGGAGACAGACAGACAACCTCGGTACCAAACTCAAACATGAGAAACTCAAGCTCACAATCGAGAGCTCTAAATCAAAAGGACACGCTCTAGCTCGAGCCTATTCGAGGCTAACAACTAACATATCATTTCTCCCCTTTTTTAAAGTTTGAATTTACAAAAACTTATACAAACCAACAACAAAATTGCTAACTGAAAACCAAAGTCTAACTAGAGCGCTTACGATAGTCATCATATCGAAATGGACAAAATGATATAGAAAATCTTGAACTCGAGAGAGAAAAAAAATAAACAATGAAACTTTATACCGACAATATAAATGCGTGAAATTAAATAGTAGGTTGAACCTGAAAAACAAAATAAACACAACCACAAAAAAAACAAAACAACAATTTTATCAAATTATACAATCCAAACTCAAGTCGGTGAGTAGCGCCTTGGTGGGACACATATTCGCACTGAACGCCTGGGTAGGGGTGGCGACAGTGAACCCGATCGACGAAGAGCGGGTTTAAGCTGTGGTACATCTGATTTGGAGGAAACAGGTGTTGGGATATGGGAGAAGTCGAGAGGGCGTTCCGATGGGTGTTCTAAGTCTTTTAGATAACTCTTACGCATTTGATTGGCGTGACATTTTCGAATTACACCTGAGTTCAATTTAACTAAATATACCACGGGACCCAAAACTTCCATCACTCTGGCTGGTTGCCATTTTGCAAAAGATCTTCCCACTTCTCGTACCAAGACTTTTTCATTTACCGAAAACTTGGGACTCGCCCGGTCATCTGGAGCGCTACGCGTAAAACTTGGACTGACTGTTGGGTTCAACATTGAAATTGGGGAACGAACTGAAAAATTAAGCATCAGATCAGAAGGAGTCTTTCCCGTGACTGTCGAGGGTGTGTTCCTGTAACTTAATAAAAACGACCGAATAATGTCCCGTAGAGTCTGGGGGGATGAGTTGTTAACTAAAGGCTCTAAGCTTTTCTTCACGCTTGTCTTAACTGTCTGAACGGCCCGTTCGGCCAACCCATTACTTGGGGGATGGTACGGCGGACTAGTAATAAATTCAATCTTATGTTTTTCGAGGAAACTCCTAAAAGCTGACGAATTGAACGGAGGACCATTGTCCGTTAAGCAAACAAAAGGGTAACCGAAAATACTAAAAATTCTGTCCAACTCTTGTAGGACTGCCCCCGAGGTGGTAGACGTCATTTCGATAACATCGATCCACTTCGAATGCTCGTCAACTAATAAAAGAAATGTAGAGGAACCTAACTGAAAAAAATCCAAATGTATTCGCTGCCAAGCCTTTGTGGACTTCGGCAACGGTGCCCATACTTTTTCTTGTGAATCTTTGTTCATCAACTGACACGATCGACAGCTCTGGACTATCCGGACCAAATCGTTGTCGAGTGAAGGCCACCATACCCATGATCTTGCCAACATTTTTGACCTCACTATGCCGGCGTGATCCCTGTGCAATAATCGTAAAACGTGGTCCCGTTGTTCCGCCGGGATAATTACGCGGTTACCGTACAGTAAACAGTTTTTATCTATTGTGATTGAGTTTTTAATTTTGAAAAAAACTTTAAATTTGGGGTCTAACTTATTTATGTCAGGCCACCCTGCTTGCGTAAACTTGTATATTTCTGACAATAGTGGGTCTTTTTCTGTCGCTGCGGCTACCTCCGGGAAGCTGAGGAGGTTGTCCTCGAAACCGACTTCCAGAGAATTACAATTCGAAATTTCAACTTTTTCGGGACAGGGGAGGCGAGACATCGCGTCCGCATGTCCGATGGAAGACCCTTTACGATATTCCACCCTATAGCGAAATTCTGATAACAACAGGGCCCATCTCTGAAGACGGGATGCTGCCGTTTGCGGGATTGACTTGGTCGGGTTAAAAATGTAACGCAACGGTTGGTGGTCTGTCACCAAAGTGAATTCCTGTCCCCACAGAAATTTTTCAAATTTTTTAACGCCGAAAATAAGTGCGAGAGCCTCTCTATCGAGCTGGCTGTAATTCTTTTGGTTCTCATTAAGAGTCGCAGACGCGAACGCTACTGGCTGTTCGCATCCGTCTACACGATGGCATAGGACTGCCCCGACCCCGTATGAACTACTGTCACACGCTAAAACAATGGGTAACTTTGGGTCAAATAAAACTAACAACGACTTCTCTGAGACGAGATTTTTGGATTTTTCGAAAGCTTGTTGGCATTCCGTTGACCATTTCCATTCGACGTTTTTTCTTGTCAGCCTATTAAGGGGCTCCAACACACTGGAAGGAAAATTCAAAAATTTGTGAAAAAAGTTTAGCAAGCCCAAGTACGACTTGACTTCCGTTACATTTTCCGGAGTACGGGCTGCTCTTAACGCCGCGACTTTCTCAGGGCTCGGATGTAAACCATCCTGGTCTAATTTGTATCCTAGGTAAGTAATCGATTTAGTTAGGAACTCACTTTTATCAATATTCACTTTTACGTTAAATTCGTTCAATTTTCTTAAGATCTGAGACAAAATATCTTTACATTCTTCTTCTGTTTGGCCCCCCATAATTATATCATCCAAAAAAACGCTAGTATTTTTGATACCTGACAAAATTTGATCCATAACTGACTGGAATATAAATGGGGCGGCGGAAATTCCAAAAACTAATCTAGCATAACGAAACAAGCCCAAATGAGTATTTATGGTCAGTAGTGACTGACAAGATTCCGAAACTTTGAGTTGCAAATATGCATTTTTCAAATCAATTCTACAAAAAAATTTGCATCCCACCAATTTTTGGAAAATATCCTCGACTAAGGGGAGGGGGTAGTGGCTAAGGCTCAGCTGAGGATTAACTGTGTTCTTGAAGTTCGCACATATGCGAAGTGTTCCATCTTTCTTGGGCACACATACTATTGGGGATGCCCACTGACTGGTTTGGACTTTATAAATCACCCCTTCGGCCACTAACGACTCGAGCTCCTTCTGAACTGACTCTCTTAATGCAATAGGGACGTTGTATGCCTTATGAAAAACTGGGGTTGCATCTTCCTTCAACACAAACGACGCTTCAAAATTTTTAATGGAAGTTGACTCACCAACGGAAGATGATTGAATAATGTTTGGAAACTCACGGAGAACGTCTGGTAGGATTGAATGTACGGCATTATTATTATGTACTGGTGTTTTCGGCTCCATTTGACCGGACGTTACTGACAACAATTTCTCCCGCCAGTCGGGGCTTAATTTATCGAGCCAATCACGACCCAGCAACGGTTTTACTACTGATGCATCTGTAACTAAAATATTTAAGTTAGGACAGGGGTGCTCGTCAATAAAAACAGTGTGAAAATGGGCAGTGCCCACGAGATTTATGTGACCCCCATTGGCCGCCGTCAACTTCGTTTTACTGGGTACCAGTCGGATTCTTGGGCACACTTTCTTGAAAGTAGGGTAAGGAATAATGGTGTAAGCTGCTCCGCTGTCGACCTCGAACGGAATCCCCGACGCCACCGCACCCAGCCTCACTGAAACAGACAAGGCGTCACTCACCTGTTTTACACTATTAACCGCGGCAAACACAGCTGTGACTTGACGATTCTGGCTTCGACACATTCTAGCGATGTGTCCACGACGACCACAAGTGAAGCAAGTCCAGCTAAGAACTGGACACGACGATTCGGCGTGACCTCTGCGGCTACACCGACCGCACTGCGATGACTCCGGTGACTTGGAGGGGCGGGGCGGGGAAGGACGACTACGATTTCTATTATTCCGACAGTGTGGAGTGGCGCTTCGGCCACGACGATGACTTGTAGAGCGATGGTAAGAGCCGGAACGTTGGTTCACTCGGAAACACTGGGGGGGCTGGTCTTTGACAACCCTAGTATCGCGCTGTACTGCAGCCATATCCAAAACCAACTTACAGGCTTCATCGAATGTAAGTCGCGTTTCGCCGATGAGGCGTCGAACCATGCCTTCATCCGATAATCCCACGATCAGGCGGTCTCGAAGTGCTTGGTCAAGAAAGGCTTCGAAGTTGCATGTCGCCGACAATTCTTTCAATGCGACTATAAACTCTTGTACTGATTCGCCGGGCTGTTGATATCGACGATGGAACTTGTAACGTTCTGCTATTTCGCATTTCGCGGGCGCATAGTGACGACGGAGCGCGTTGACATTTTCTAAGAAACTGAGTCCGAGAGGCTTGTCAGGAGCTACGAGGTTCTTCAACGTTTGGTATACTGACGGTCCAATTAACACGACGAGTGAGGCAACTTTATGAGCGTCGGGTAGTGCATTCACCGTGTAAAACGCTTCTAGTCGCTCTAAATAATTCTCGAAGGGCTCACTTCCTTCGCTGTATGGGGGGATGGATCCGATGACGCCCGTTCGACTTGAAGACTTTTGAGGTTCACTTGCCTCACTCTGGACTTCGTCTTCTTCTTCGCCGTCAACGTTCGACTGTGTTTCAACACGTTCGGCTTCGTGTAGTTCGTGTGAATGGTCTTTGTTCTTACGGTGTCGACCCATTTTTCAAACGATACTGAACTAGGAGCAAACTCGAAACATGTGCTCACCTGGGTGGGTCCCCGAAGGAAATCCAATTACATCGTCTATCCTCGTCGCCAAGTTGTTATGTTCCCTATTTATCCTGGGGAATAGGGAACTTGAGACCACTTAGAACCATTAACCAACGACGGTAAAATATTTATTAAACAAACAACTCTGGGAGACAGACAGACAACCTCGGTACCAAACTCAAACATGAGAAACTCAAGCTCACAATCGAGAGCTCTAAATCAAAAGGACACGCTCTAGCTCGAGCCTATTCGAGGCTAACAACTAACATATCAAGTGTGACCGAGTGAGCATCAGCGAGAAGTACAACCGCTCCCCTAGTTGTGGTCAAAGTGCTATAGGTATTGAATTCTATTCACCAGGAACCTATAATATAGTGTAAAAATGACTGATCTGCAGAACGCTATTCACGCTTGTGATCTGATATGGACTGATTCGTACGAGAGAGAAGTGACCAATATTCTTAGTAGTTCCTCTCCTTCTGGCGTTAAAAGAAATAGGAAGGACTATTACATCCGGAGTACGTTCAAGCTAATAAGTCTCGCGGGTGTTACCAAAGTCGCACGGGTGAGTGACGGAAGGATAGTGGCCACCAAGACAAACACTGTTTCGATAATAAATGATCTCCATACAGCTACCGGCTACAAAGGTGAAAAAAAAAAAACTTATAAAAAAATTGCTGAGAACTACAGCAACATTCCAATGAATGTAATAAAAACATACATTCAGTAATGTACTCGATGTGAAAAAAAAAAAGAAATCTGGAGCCGGCGTTGTAGTTCGTCCTATCACAGCTGATGACTTAAATCAACGGGGAAGTCGATCTCGTAGACTTTCAGAGCATGCAGAACGGTGATTATAGGTTTGTGCTAAATTATCAGGAGCATTTGACAAAATTCAAATTTTTGAGGCCTCTGAAGAGTAAGAGAGCCAAGGAAGTCGCGGAAAATCTGCTGGCTATTTTTCTTCAGTTTGGCGCTCCCCATGTTCTCCAATCTGACAATGGACGTGAGTTCACCGCCGATATCATTAAAGAGTTAGGAGCAGACTCGTAAACGGTCGTCCTAGGCATCCGCAAAGTCAAGACTCAGTCGAAAGAAGCAACAGCTCCTTAAAAGACTCTCTTATTGCTTGGATGAGAGACAACCAAACATCTCAGTGGTCTCTTGACTTAGGGTTTGTGCAATGGTCACTAAACACCACCTACCACGAAGCCATCAAAATTGAACCGTTCAAAGCCGTTTTTGGGCAAAAACCAAAAATGGGACTCATTTCCAAGATCCCCAGAGAATTTCTTGAGAAGATTTCGAATGAAATTTTAGAAGAGAATATGCTCGAGAGCTTGAAAGATTCTGAGACCCATTCGGAAATCCATATTGAGGGCACATCGGCCCCTAACATAAGTGCGAAAGTCACCTATGTTACATCTGCAGAATGTGAGGCGCCAACTGTCGACAGTGACCCAAAAGATAGCGATGGGGACGGTTTTGATCGCAACAACAATGGCTACGATGGCGATGAATGCTCAGAGACCGATACGGACATCGACTCATGGGTGTTTCTCGACGAATTTGACGAAGAAAATGCAACCGTACATCCTGCGTTAAAATACCGGCAAAAGGCTTCGAAAAATCTAAAAGCCCAAGCGCAAAAAATGACTCATTGGACTGAAGCTAAAATGGAGACGCTTAAACTTGGTAAATGATAATTTTTTTCTTCAGAAGGTGCAGTTGAAATATTTACGATAACTTTTTTGCTCTCAATTTTCACAGGGAGCAACGTTCTGATCAGTGTTAGCCAATTTCACAGAGGCCGTGGTGACCCTCCGAACCTCATCGGAGTCATAATTAACGAAGAATTTGGTAAATTCAAAGTGGGAACCAAGCACGGACTTGTTAAAAATCATCTTGAACGAAACAGCATCCAAGCAACGAAATTCAAACGACTCAAAATCGATGAAGTACCAAAAGGCGAATAATTCTCTGATCGTGAGCTTTGTCAGAAAGGATTCCGTTGGAAGTGGCCAGGGATACAAACGATGTTCTTGTAAAGGGGGATGTCTGAGTAAACGTTGCAAATGCTTCAAAGTGGGATTTGTATGTACTTCGGCGTACCATGTCGGAAGAACTTGTGAAAATCGCGACTGAAGCTGATTTTGATTGTAAAATGTGAAATGTATATATTTTTTTACGCTGTAAGTTTAATTGTTCCTTTATTATATGACTAAGGCATACAATTCTTGATTTTATTCCTTGATTTTAAACATTCTTGATTGTATTCCTTGATTTTCAAATTGGCTATTACGGGGGGATTGCCGATTCGGCGTAATCGGCAAAAATTTGCCTATTTCAAGGAATAGGCAAGAGGCGTGCCGAATTCACGGAATAGGCAATTATTTGCCTAAAACCGGAAATAGGCAACTTCATGAATTCGGCATAACATATACATGGCTAGTTCACGGCTGCAATAGAGAACAATCTCTGATTCACGGACAGAAGTGAGAAGAGTTGCTAAACAATGGCTGAAATTAAGAAAAATACATTAATAAAATAATCGCGGCTAAATTTGAGGAAAAGCGCTAAAATCGCGAATTAAAGTGTAAAAAAAAGAATAGTAATTCTTGGTTAATATTACGAAACACGCTTATTCACGGATAGTGATAAATCGATCCTGATTCACCAATGGTTTCAAGAAAAAGCGTTAATTTGGACCTGAGTATACGAAAAAAAAAAAAAAAAACAATTCTTGGCTTATTCAGAACGCAAGTTTGTCCATCACTCTGGGAAAAAACGTTAATTCATGGCTAAAACTTAAATAATAGCTAATTCGCGGGTTCAACTGAGAAAGCGCCAATTCGCGCCATCTGAACGGCTTCGCGGGACGGGACGCGAGACGGTCTTGAAAATGGTTTGCGAGACGGGACGCGGGACCAAGCCTAAATTTCCCGCGCGGGACGGGACTTCCCGCGGGAAATCGATTTTGTTTGTTT
Source organism: Corythucha ciliata (assembly GCA_038030265.1). Classification (NCBI taxonomy): domain Eukaryota; kingdom Metazoa; phylum Arthropoda; class Insecta; order Hemiptera; family Tingidae; genus Corythucha; species Corythucha ciliata. Next base: position 14,151,886 of record CM075943.1, read on the forward strand.
TTTTAACTAAAAAGTGAGGTGAACGAGTGAAACCAAATAATACGTTTGCCATCTTTGAATCAATGTAACAGAAAATTCATGTAATTGGCCCAAAAATTTCCAACACATCAAATGCCTCTTATATTATCCTTCCCTTGCCCGTTCCAACTATTCGATGCGAAGAATAATTTCAGTGAAATTTTAAAACTTGCGAAATTTTGCTTGTCTGCACGTTTGTAAAGGGCTGTATTTCGGTAGGTACCTATTGGGCATAAAAGGAATTGTTGACCAGTAAATTTAGCCTTCTAAATTCACTTTTCAAGCATTTTTTATTACATTTTGAAGTTGAAGAGTGTTAACTCTCCTGAAAAATTTATCGTTCTTTTAACATTTACCTACATGGAATATTTTGTCTGTGGAACTCTTTCGAGTTACTGGCAAACAACAAAAACGAAACACGAAGAAAATCTCGTGGTTCCCTTCGCGTAGGTGGCGAGAAACGGGGCCATGTTGTCATTTTGTTGAAATTCTGTTCCACCTAAACCTTTCTATGCGTTAGCCAAAGGGCAAGGGTTGCCCCCCTCCACAATAGTTCATTGGTCAGACCACCGGAAAACGACTCTTTGAAAACATCTGGTGAGGGAGGGGGGTATTTGATCATGTACTTTTTTGTCCCGCGGTACTTGCGGGAAATCCCACGCGGGACGGGAACTCAGCCAAATAAATGCGGGACGGGACGGGACTTTTCATTTCCCGTCCCGCGCGTACCCCTACTCGTGGCTAAAAGTGAACAAATTAGATAATCCGCGGCTAAATGAGGGAGCTGCGCTAATTTGTGGATAAAATTCAGAAAAAGCAACAACAGAAAATCAAGAAAATCTCCCATTCACGGATCAAATTCATAAAATCGCAGTAGTATACATTTAATTAGGTAAAACGCTAATTCGCGGTTAAAATAAAGAAAAATTGCTATTTGGGGCGTTAAATTGAAACGTTTGCTTAATGCAGAGAAAGAAATTGAGTGAATGGTAGTGGCGCGGTTTTTGGAGGCAATGCCGTCGTTTAATGCGCTGCCTGATGGTTTCAAGACTAGTCGATCGGATTTTCAGAGGGAGAGTTCGTGAATTCCTCGAACAGTCTGTGATATTAAACAATGATAAAAACTGATCGATGTGGAAACTAGTGCCTGCCTTATAGGCACTTGGCGCCCCCCCCAGGTGGATCTTTCATCAGCGCCTCCATCAAGTTACCTTCATGTGGAGCCGCGACTTCCCGTTGTTTCCTCACAACATCATCACTTATTCTCAATTTCACAAGTGAATTGGCGTTGAGCGGTGAATTAGCGATTTTTCTCGAATGAGTTTGTGTTTTTTATTATTTTAGGTGGTAATCACAGTGATTTTCCCCAATTTTACACGAGAATGAGTGTCGTTTTCTAATTTAACCCTTTAACGCTTAGTGGTCACCTCTGTTAACCAAATATATAGAACTACTGGATTGTTCACGAATGTTGAATTATACGAGAGAAAAATGATCTAACCTGCACCCCGTGACCTTGAGGGAGTCTGGGTTGGCGGTACATTTAAAAACTCCTTATAAGTTATTCGTACAATGGGGATGAGCTCTCCAATTTTAAAAATCACAATTCAGTATGTAGGACCTGTTCAGTATAATAAACAACAGGGGGGTTGTAATACAAAAGTGAAACACGTGTGAGACGAGATGAGAATGAATTTCACAGCCATGTGTTCATAAATTTTAGCTGTCAAAGTCGATCTCATCTCGTCTCACATGGGTTTCACTTCTCTATTACAACCCCCCAGTTGATACCAACTATTGATTACAATATGGTGAGCAATCCAGTCCACTATTTCTATATCTTTGCATCCTGCAGTACCTAATACCTACACAAGCCAAAAGTTTTCATACATTTTTCACAGTCCGACATTTGAAATAAAACTGAAAGGCATTAAATATGATTTATAATTCAAAAAATAAACTGAAACGAATAAGTAAAGAATTGGGAAACATTGCACATTAAGGTCTAGTGACGCGGCAGGGTAGTGGGGGATGTCTGGAGGGATGGAATACGTACGGAGTTTTCAGATACGCAGATTTCGTCAAGGTCAACCCCCTCCAACTACTGGCTCGGATTCCCCGTCCATCGTGAGCAATCCAGTGTTTCTATATCTTTGCTGTTAACCAACCAAGTAGTGCTCCGAGTGGGCAGGCGCTGGAAGCCGTGCGTTGCTCTAAATGCTTGGTGGCCACCAGAGTTAACCACTTACAAACATCGGTGTGTGAAAAGGAAGAGGAATGGCGCGAAGAAACAGGGACGCCAACTGCTTCTGATAGGAATGAATGAGTTTATAAAAAATGTTTAGGTTGGTACTAGACCAACAGAAAGGCTGAAACCTGCAAAGGTGGTTAACTGAAGTAACCAGAGAGCGTTTGGGAAATCGTATCGGGAGAGGACCTACAGCTCGTTTCAATTATTTTTATCTTTTTCCAGATAATTTCGTCTTGAACAATGATTTTACGTAATATTGGATAGAACATCGGACTTTTTTTCCCATGGGAATCATTTTCAAATGATATTCTTGAATTTATGTCAAAAATGACGTAAATTAAATTTTTGAAACAAACACTGAAATCTTTCGCCTAATTTCTATTTTTATGTTCAATAATGTAAACTGAGCAAGAAAAGTGGGGGAAAATGAGAATAACTGGCAAAAACAGCTTTGCTCACTCGAGAGCAAAACGGGTTGGTCAACAGAAGTAACCACCAAGCATACAGGACCCTCTTACGATATTCTGCTTGCGCGTTAAAGGGTTAAAGAGCTCAACAACCACCACCGACGGGTCCAACCTGTGAGTCCTTCGCACATCGTGGGGACGTTCGGGTGTAGGTAATTTCGATGGTGTTTTGCAAGAACACCACTGTGCCTTGTATTTCCAATATGAAAGCGACCTCACTGATAATGGAAAAGTCGTTGATTTCCATCTCGCAACGTTTTTGCCGTGTCATGTTGTACGCTTCTACGTAGATATGGAGCAACCACATACGAAGATGCATCCAAACCTTGCAAATCTGTTAATTTCATTTCTTGTTTTATGACCAGAGAGTCCACAATCTGTAATTAACAACTTGTGTATATCCATAGCGCAGGACCATAAAATTAATTGTAGCTAATTTACCTTTTAGTCATGTCTCCACTTGTGCCTTTTCGTGGACGTCAGAGGTATGCGTCATAGCACACAGAGTGTTGAACGTGAAGTGCGCTATTGCATGCCTCAAAAAGGTGGAAGGATATACAAAATTGCAAGGCATAGCTCAGACGCATGCGTTGTTGAAAGTTGAAGTGAAAGTTGAAAAGGCATGTTGAATTGAAAGAAGAAGACGAAAGCACACAAGTAGAGACATAGCTTTTTAAATTTGTCTTGCGAGAGTGAATCTCAGGGCACGGTCAATCAGTGGAGTAGCTTCATGAAAATGAGCTCCTCCTGAAAAAACAAGCGGTTGGCACCCCTTTGCATTATTCAAGGGGAATTGGACTTGTTACGCTACTGCTTGTTACGCTGCTTGTTGCCCCTTGGCCGACCATTAATTATTGAGACTTTCAAGTAGAAGGAGGTGTGCCTTTCTGTTCGCTGCCTTAAGTACGCGACACGAAATAAGGCGGGTGTGACTCATCGGCCATCCCATGCCCTGTTGCCACTCCGTGCGTTGTGGGTGGTGATGTGGGGTGGGGTTTTACGAACGTTCACCGGCTCACAGCTCTCCAAAGTGACAACGATGGGAGCGCAACGTTGCCAGCTATGGGTGTAGACTTGAGCTTTTCATCGCATCTTTGGGACTATAATGCGCAACGTTGGTTTTTTAGTCGATGAGTCACACCCGCCTTATTTCGTGTCGCGTACTTTAGGACGTGTCACACGCAGTGGAGGGCCTATATACCTAATAGGGGTTCTATAGGACCCGTTCGCCTTGAATTGAAACTTATATTAATGGAGAAGACGGGTGGAAATAAACTGCTCTGGATGAGAATTTCACGCAAATGGAAAACGCACAAATGTTAGCCACGAATCAGCAATTTCCTGCCATATTAGCCAAGAATGGTCGCTTTTTATCAATTTTCGCAATGAATTAGCGTGTTTCACTTCCATGTTCCCTAGTGAAATGGAAGTATGATGTTCGTGAAAATATCGAGTCCAAACGGACTTCACATTCATGATGTACAAATTCAGAAAATAAAAAAAAAAAAAACGTTTTTCTGCAAGCCGTCGGTCTGTCGCTTTTTTCAGAGAAATTGCATGAAGATGAAAACCCGGCTATTTCTTGATATGAGAAGCACAAATTTGGCCTTTGTTTTGAGAAAAAATCATTTATCGAACATGTTCTCCCTGTACCAAAAAGTCGTTTTTAGATATAACCTTGAAATAAGTAATTCCAGAATTTTTTAAATTTTTATTTTTGATTCCTCGTGAAATTTTGTTGTGAATTGACCCTAACATTGCCGAGAAAATGCAACTATTTTTGTAGCCGAAATCGTCGTTTTTAGCGCAAAAGGACCAGTAGCATAAAATGACGGTCGAAATTGCAAAAAAAGGCCACGAGAGCCCGTTTGAACCTTAATTGCAAATATTTGTACCCGAAAAAACTGAGATTATGCGAAAATTGTGGGAGGAGTAAGATTTTGCGTGACTACGTCAAAAATTATTTGCCACAGAACTACATAGTAATCGAAATCTAGTGGTTTCTTGGTATGAAAAACGCGAATATGACCTTTGTTTTGAAGGTAAATCATTTCGAAAACATGTTTTTCCCGTAGCGGAGTAATATTTTCGGTAATGAACTTCGAAACATTGGTTTTCGTGCATTGGTAATGTCTCCTCTAAACCCCCCCCCCCCCCCGTGATGGTATGATAAAGGGATTGAAAAGGATGGAGTGCGAGGGGTCAAGGTCAAGTGAAACCCACATCAGATCGCCTCACGTCACCCTCACATCGAAAGATCTCCAGTACCACCGTACCCTAACAAGCGCAAGCGCCACACTCAGCCAAAAGGTAGGAAAAGGTGAGGAAGAAAGTTTCCTCTATTTGGCTCTTGTGCCTCATATTTTGTGTACTATCGCCCCTCATCGACGGAGTTCATTCATGTCACAAGACTGCTGGAGCAAAAAAGAGGCGCGCCAAAAGCTGAAATTCCTTACTGCCTAATGATGGAAATAAAACGTTTTGAAATTTGAAAAAGTGTTTATTTTTCCTGGGATTTTCTGGTGAGGCGGTGCCTAACTTGCCTCACCTTAAGAGCCGCCCCTGCCACACGATACGTCCATGCTCCCGTTTTTGGCGTTCATCAATAATGCATACAAAAAAAAAATTAATTAATTAATTAACAAGAAAACTTCCATGGCCGTATCAATTTTTTCAGTGCTCCGACCCCTCCGATTTCATGCTGGTTAAAGGGTAACATGGGCGCACGAGTTTTATTTCGCATTTTTCGACTAGCACGCCCATGTTACCCTTTAACTAGCATGAAGTCGGAGGGGTTGCAGCCCTGAAAAAATTGATACGGCCACGGAAGTTTTCTTGTTAATTTTGCTTCCGAGCTACGGAAGCATTGTTTTCACTTTTAGGAAATATTTTTTTCTTCTTCTTTAAAATCGAAATTTCCACTTGCATTTCACGTTTTATACCTTCCTGAACAATTTCGGTTTCGTGTCTGTCTGTCTGTCTGTCCGCAAATCCTTGTAACAAGCATATCTTCCATAGTTTTTATCCGAATTTGATGAAATTTTCAGGGAATATATGTGTTGGCTAGCAGAGGGTCCCCTATCAATTTCGTCAAAATCGTACAAGAGGGAGGGGGTGAAAAGCGAGGAAGCACTGTGCTATAATCATTAGCAGACGTTTTTTTTTTGTATGCATTATTGATGAACGCCAAAAACGGAAACACGGAAGTATCGTGTGGTCCTCCACACAATCCCTAAATCATGAATCACGCTGTCTTCATTCCTCAAACACCAAAATTTCCATAACCCTAAATCCACAATTCTGTATCTTTTATTGGACAATTGTAAATTTTATGAGGAAATTGTCAATTTCATGGGGAAATTATCAATTCTATGAGGAAATTTTCAATTTTACCAGCAAATTGTCAATTTTACGAGGAAATTGAGAATTTTATGGTATATTAATAAATTGTCAATTTTATGAGGAAACTATCAATTTTACGAGGAAATTATCAATTTCATGAGGAGACTGTTAATTTTATGAACGGCCAATTTCGGGAAATGTTTTGCCAGTAAACCAATTCCGCTTGGTGGCCTATTTCAGAGACCGATTATGCCGATGTTTTGCCCAATGAAGCGTTTTTAGCTGGTTTCACTCAATAAAAACGTAATTTTACTGATTTTTCTCACTAAAAACCCCAATTTTGAGGGTTACAATCGCAGTGCTGTAGCCGTTGGACATATGAGCTTCCCCTCGCCCACTGTGCCGAGTTCACTTCATTCGGCGGGAGGCATATTTTTGCCAAACTAATAGTTCACGTTACATAGGTAGTTGTTGAATGTTTTTTTTTCCCCACTTTTCCGGCCCCTGGGTTTCTTTAAATTTTCTATGCTTCAATTATCGGAGATTTAGAGCAGTAACTTTGCCACATCTAGCAGCTGTGTGACGTGTGGTATGGTAGGTGCAGGGGCCGGATGGAGTCATAATTTATGGCCCCTTCCTTAAGCCGGCTCTGGATAATAATAATAATAATTTTATTGCCAGCATAAATGAATTTATAAGGCATTGTCAAAATACATATAATAGAGTAACAACTCATTTGGAGCGTAGAGCAAGGTCAAACTCTGCGATCGAGTAAGGCTCAAGATCAAGGATAAGGTGGCGAACCTGAGTCTTGAATTTAGCCAGTGAGATGCTGTGGTCCTTGAGGTGGAAAGGGAGGGCATTATAAAGACTCACGCCCACGGAGCTCGGGTTCAACCTGGCAGAAGCAGCTAGGCGCACAAATGGTGCAGAAAGGTCGTCAGCACGTCGCGTCGAGTAATTGTGAGAGGCAGAGTTGAGAGGAAACTCGGTCAAGTGTTACCGCACAAAGAGCAAAATGCTTAGTATGTAAGCACCATGAAAGGTCAACACACTCAGCTTCCTGAACGATCCACGGCACGACTGGCGTGGATGCAGTCCGCAAAGCACACGAATAGCGGCCTTTTGGAAGCGGAAGATTTTCACTGCTCCCGAAGAATTCCCCCAGGCAAGAATACCGTACGTCATACGGGAATAGAAGAGCCCGAAGAAAAACAGTATCATCGGCGTAGAGAAAGATCTCGGACGAGGGAAGGGATGAAGAAGAAATAGGAGGGGACCGAAGATAGAGCCCTGCCTAACTCCAAGGTCA
>CM075943.1:14159775-14296096 GCA_038030265.1 Corythucha ciliata
AAACCTCGGACTAGCGGTCATTACTATATGAAACCATAAAAAAGAGCGAGATAAACATGCATGGGCGCGTAAAATTACGGAATACATCACTATAAAGTGAACAAGAAATTCGATAAAAAATGTTACGGATTTGGTAAGGTGGGGTCTCACGAGACCCCAACGGCAAGATGTGATCTTTGAAGTTCAACACGGGACACTATTTACATGATACCATTTCGACGTTACGGCTGCTGCAAGAAGACAACCGAAGGAGAGGCTACCCAAGAGCTGGTTAATTTGCATCAATTATTCACCGATACGCGAGTAAAAGAAAACGAGTGGGGTCCCGCTAGACCCCACCTTACATATGGAGGGCTAATTGTGTCCAAAACCGGGAACCAGTAACTTTTTGCCAATATGCGATTGCATATTGGCTCTCTTGGAGCCGTGGAGTGCATGAAAAAATCGCGAATGAGGGCCGTGTCGCAGGCTTTTTTTGCAGGGGTGGGCCCCGGGCTACAATAGGCTCAGGTGCGGATCCGGTAAGGGGCTCAGCGCGGCTTGCAAGCTCCTGGGGGGCTAGTGCTCAATGAGTTAGAGTCTCGGATCAAAGATTCAGCTCCGGAAAATACGAGGAAATAGTAAAATTCACACAGTGATGCATCCAGCAACGCGAATAGCCGCAGTCAAGTCCTGTTACAGTGTGAGCGAGCTATCAAGAGGAATTATTGTGGAACAGTGGATGGTGGTGGGGGAGTCTTTCAGCTGGTAAGGCGGAAACATTTTTGACGCGTGATTCTCGGTTTTTTAATGCACGAATCCATTCATGTTGTAGACGGCATATAGAGTCAGTGTTACCAATTTTAGGACGTGATTAGCCAGTTTAGCCATCCCTACTAGCACATAGGTATAGATTAGGTACAGATTTGTGGCCAGCGTCTTATTTCATACACGAAACGACGTCGGGAGTAGGCTATATTAATGATTTAGGCTTCAAGTCGCACAGCGACGTCGGGACGACCTCTCAGCGAGGTCGCTCTCATCACTGTAATTGAATGACGTCGGTTCGACGTCGCAAATGTGAATTAATCTAGCTAAACGTCAATTACGTCGTCGTCGCGACGTCACTATTTTAACCTACATTTAAAGCGATGATTCACGACGTCGTATGGAGGTCTCAGGGCCGTACTACATTTTCACGACGGCGTACAGACGTCGTAAACCTGTAGCATATCTTCACGACGAAACAACTACGTTGTTACTCTGTACAATATTTTGACGACGTCCCGCCAACGTCGTCTTACTATACATTCAATTTAGATAGTAATTGTTTCTATCAAGGTCTTTCTCGCGTATCAATTTATATTTGTGTTAATCTATATGAAGCGATACAGGCATTCGTCCACTTATTATAGGAGGGTAAAAAAACATTTAATAGGAAATACTGGACCAAAATGCTCAAGCCAATGCGATTCCCAAGTGGAATTCACTAGTCCGGAGAGAACGGAAAATAGTGATTCTGGCAGCTCGACGGCCGCAGCACTACTTTTAAGGATTTCATTTTTAGATTTATCTATAAACCACAAAGAACAGCAACTAGCACAAACTTGAAGAAAGAGCAGACCGGCGAGAAGGCACAGGAAAACTAGGTCAGCCCAACCCGTCAACATGATACTTCAAATTAACCTCATCCTCGCTCGAATATCATGAATCGTCCGAGAAAGTCACGTGAACGACTTGACAATAACTTTTGGTCGTTGAAACGACCTCTTATGACTAGCAGTCATGTGCAGTACAGTTTTATGTCTGATATTCATACCAAAGGTTATAACTTATACAATGCTGTGTGCAGGGTTCCACTTCAAGTCCATTGAATCACGGATAAGTTTACTTCATATGACTTCGTGACATTTTATGTACAGGGATGCACGCTAAATAGTAGCAATGGTCACTTTATGTACAGCGTTGGTCAACAAATCTGTAAGACGCCATGTTCTGGTTTCCAAGCCAAATTTCATACTAGCACGGACCATTAAAAAAAATAATATTCACTTTTGTAACGTGCAGGATGAGAAATTCGTTTGTAGTTCCATGTCTCCTGAGCAAAAGAACGCTCTAATATGACGAGAAACGTTGTCTAATCTAATTATATACAAAGATAAAAATTTCGTCAATTACATAATTACCGCGAAATTTCAACTTTTTGGCCATATTTCTCAAGGGAGCTCGTTTTTAAGGGGGTAGAACATCACATTTCACCATAGATTTTTCTTGGTAAGCCATTTCTGCTTCCTCGGAGTATTTCCTGTTTCATAAATACATTATAATAGTGTTTATTTACGTGGAAATATATCGTCACCATTAATGTCGAATGCGAGCCCATTCGTGTAGACATTTAGTTACGTTATTCACACTAAAATCCTACCACTGTGAAGAATATGTATAGTTTTTTAGCCGAACTCTGTACACATGTTTGAAAAAAGTCGGCAATATCAACTTCTACCGACTAAGTTCCATAACCTAAAATAGAGGATAGTCAGGTTTTGGATACTTTGCTGACTGTTTTTGTAGTACACAATTAGTTGTTTACTATAACCACTCACGACGAAAGGTCGGCTCGCGACGTCGTTACAACCAAATAAACTACCCCCATTTTGGTCGTCAGAGAGTCGTAGCGACGTCGTTTCGACGTCGCCATCCGACGTCGGGTTGCAATTGGCGACGTCGTACCGACCTAATTGTGCTAGTAGGGATATTTTTACGGTGCAAGCTTTCCGTACACGATCATTTCTAGGAAATGAATTGTCAGTGTGATGATTTCAGGGAAAACTCCTGAAACATTGTGTTGGTAATTTTAGGGTCTGCAAGGTTGGTTCTGCCGTTTTTAGAACGGAAATTGCCATTTCCTGTTGAGTTCATTTGGCAATTTTCAGAGCACGAATCGTCAGTTTGAGCATTTTCAAGACCCGGATCGTCTGTTAAGAGTAAAATCATTTGTTAGGTCGTATATGTATATAGTTAACTATAGTCAAAAATATAGTCAAACTATAGGACACGAATATTGCGTCGAACCAATCAAGGTTAGAATGGTCAGGTAGATTTTGCCATGTTCAAGGCTGGAATCGCCCATTCAGGCGTTTTCAGGGCGTGAATTGTCAGTTTCTGGGCTCGCAAAGTCAGTTAGATCAATTTCAAATAGGGAATCACCAGTTTCACCACAATAAGCGAGCTAGTCGTCAGTTTAGCAATTTTCATGGCGCGAATAGTCAGCATTGCTATTTTTGGAGCACAATTTAGTCGCGAATGCCCAGGCGTGAATAATCAGTTTGGCTATTCTAGGCGCACAAATCGTCAAATTATTTGTTAGCAATTTTTAGGTCGCGTGGAGTCAGTTAGGCCAGTTTTAGATAGGGAATCGCCACGCTCACGCGAAGCGTGCAATGCTTTGTTAAATACGACAGCTCACAGGTGCAGCGTCTTCGTGGTGACGGATGTCGGAGCTTGAAAGCAACCAGTGCCTCAAGTTCCTGAAGAACTAATATCCACAAAAATGTCCTCCCCCCTCCAAGTCCAGTTGCGAAGTCGGAAGGGGGACGTCTCGCTTATAGGACGCCAAGTCTTCTTCTATGAGCTTCCATGGTACTTTACTTTTTCCAGCCCAGCGGCATGAAGCCCCACCACAATCATAACCATCGCTTGCCGCTGATCGACACCATGGATTTGAGGGCGGGTTGACCAATGACCAAACCACCTCTTGGCTTATGTACTTTGCATGGTCAGTCTAGTCGACGGGTACCTTATTGCGTGTAATGACGTAGATGGGTTGGCTATTATTCACTTTCCAGCAGGTGCTGGATGAGAAAGGCTATGGAAAATTAGTATTCCTGTCGTGATAAACGGCGAATTCGGGTACCACTTTTCTAGGAAGGAGAGGTATACCCGCGAATGAATGGATGAGAGGACAGACGCAACTAAATTTATGCTGGCTACCTAGGTCAATGGTTACGCAGCTTCATCAACTTGTTCATTAACAAACTTCACATTTCTGGACTATTATTCATGACATGAGTGTTCTAAAATTCAAGAAATTATTATTAAAGCAATATTCAACAGTGTTTTCTTCCTCACGCAAAATCTCTCTCACTCATGTTTGCCATCTCTTTTCAGCCCGCCTAACTTTTAATTGTTCTCCATTTATTATTCCTTCCTTCTCCTGAAAAATCCCACAAACCCTTTACTTCGAGCTTTTAGGTTTAATGTACTCCACCCAACCCCCTTCCCCATCACTAAACCTGAATGCACGCTTGTATGTTCATCAGGCAGGCGGCGGCGGTGGTGCTGTTAAGTCTGAAGAAGCGGTGGAGAGTGCATGAAAAAGCGAGAAATAGGCGCTCTCGTAGCCCACTTTTAGTCCTGGAGCTGGAATCAATACCCTTCCACCAACACACACACACACACACCCTGGCTTGTGAAATTCAACGGCGTAAACTTTACTCGTAGAGAGAAGTGAAACTCTATGGTTCTGTTGTATACATAAGAGAGAAGCCGCGGATAATCATGATTTGGATCGTATGCGCTGGGTCTGGGGTAAGTGGTGGACGTGGAAAGAGATGCGAGGGATCGAATAAAATTGGACGGCCAAATAACGATGTTATCATGGTTCCAGACACTTTGATCTTTCTGTTTGCGTTATTTTAGTTGACTCGATTTTGAAATATCGAGTTGTATACAAATTCTATTGATACTGAAAAAAAAAAAACGAGACCGTTCATTGACTGATACGATTATTGTCAAAGATTAGCCTTCTCATTTAATTTATTATAATCCCTCACAATTAAGGTAATTATTCTGTCATCCATGGACGTTTTTCCTATAAATAGGTACAGAATTAGGAAGAAGCTGATGAGATTCATAAGTTTTTTCGCTGAGTAAAGACAGGAAAGGTGGATGGTAGATGGTTTCCTTGGCAGGCCTCCTGCACACAAAAGGGAGATCCTTTCATCACTCTTTTTCATGGATCGGTAATTGATTACCTCTATACTCTACGCACGCTTCCTTTAATCGGATCACAATTAATCAAAATTAGGAGTATTTTCGGGTGTGTATTTAACAAAAATACGAGTGGGTGAGATGACGGCGTTTCAATTTGTTTCGTTTTTCAAGAACAAACCGGTAATTTTGCTGAAAATTATTTTGAAACTGCGTGAATGTACTTCTGGAACTATGCCCCTCACCTTGAGATTGGAACTCTACATTTATTCAAGTTCCGTATTTTCAACAGCGAACAATTTTATTAGGCATAAGTAGGTAATTTAAATGCACTGTTATTCATAATACTTAAGTAATTGGACTTACTATACTGCCGTGCAGTGAAAAAAAAAAAAAAAAATGAGTTGCTGCGTCGTTATTTTAATTTGTCCATTCCACCGTTTCTTTTTTTTTTACGCCTCACAAGTTGTCCCACCTTTCGCATGAGTCAGTCTTCGAAATCGGGACAGTTATTATTGTAAAAAATAAAGGGCCTACTTATTATGTGTATATTCAAGGGCCAAGCCAACATTGAATTGCAGTAAAAAACAAAAAAAAAACATTTATTTTTTCACTATGCAATCTCAAAGTCCTGTTAAACTGTTATTTGCTGGGATTCCAATTTACACTTTGAGAAGGAGCCCTGAGTTGTTACAGAGTTCCTTGACTCTGTCGTTCATTCCATGTTTACCCGAGAGTTGAGCGAATGACAAGATTGAATGCTTGCCTCGATAACGTATTTAGAATTATATTATACGGGGACTCACTTGACTATGTGAGGGGAGGAGGGTTTGTAAACGCAGCACACATTGTAAGATTGCACTTATGCGCTTAATAACACAAGTAACTGTGGAAAGTCACTAACCGTTTCAATGATTCCGTTGGAAATTTTTTAGGAAATTTTATGGTTTTCTTGCCACATTTCTCATTGACGTGGCAAGAAACGCTGGTCGCTGATCCCAAGTTTTTTGTAGATCCTTAGACAGCTAAAAGGATGAAGGTGCAATAATATAATATGCTGTTCTTGAAAAATTAAGCTTTGATTTCCTAGAAAAGCGGTTCCGTATTACAGCGGTAGAAAAAATCCCCTTTTAAATCTCGCCAGTAGTCGCCTAAAGAGCGGTCAACAGACCGCGGCGCCGCTTCGAATGAGACGGGCGTTCATGACGGTGATGAACTGTTCATCAACGATTTTTGACGGTGACGGTGAACGTTTTTTGTTTACAATGAACGTGAAAACTACCTGGCCGCTGGATGATGGCGAAATTGTAATTAATACTGTCCGAAAACGACTCTATTCTGATGTTAAAAGAAAATACTGCGTAATAGTTGGAGCTACGAGGAAAAAAACGTTCATAACCACCGTCACGATGGAAGCGGTGCCGATGTCTGTTTACCGCTCTCTAGGCAACTATGGTTTGATTTAAAAAAGAAATTTCCTACAGTAATATTACGGCACCGCTCTTCTAGGAAACCAAAGCTTTATCGGATAAAATTTTAAAAAGTTTTAAAAATCGTGCCCAAAATGGGGGGAAAAACACTAGTTCGAAGTTTCTCGATGCAACTTAATCAAAACCAAAACTGAAAACAGCGCTAATTTGGGGCTAAAATATATACAGGGTGTAACGGAAAAGTCTGACATAAATGAAATGGGTGATTCTTGGTCACATTTAGAACCAAAATGACCCATGGTCCACCATGGTCCGATTAATATGGTTTAGGAGATAATCGTGGTTCTCCTAATTTTTAATGTACCCACGGTTTTCCTTAGTAAATCGTCTGTACCTGATGAAAAAATGGTCTCATTGAAATTTAAAAGAAGCCATTGGAAAGAGCACTAAATTCTCTGTAGGATTGAATCCTTTCATTTCTAAATCGATCAATATTTATGTGCTTAAATTGCTGCTGAACAGCCAACTTCTTAGATTTCCGGAAAACTCCTAGTCTTTCAGCCAGCTGTCAATTTCTTTATGGCCCTCGTAGGAAGTGTAAAAAATTATTAAAAACTTCTACTGATTGTCAGCTTTCGAATGGCCTGCTTAGTTCTGGATTATTCTTTTTTTTATTCCGAGATAGAAGCAAAAACGCGCAAAAAAAAGCCCCCAGAAGTATCCGTTTTTAAGCACGCCTTCAGGCACGGCAATTGCTTCCACGAGCGCGCCCTCGGCCTCTTCAGTTAGATGCAAATTCCCAAGCTGAGCTTGGGTGGAGCCTTGGGTTGGCTTCCGCTATTATTGAAATAATAAAACAGTTAAGTAAATAATTCTTGTTTGTTAAGAAATGTGATTGTGCAAATAAATAAATAAAAAATAAATAACACCCACATCCACCATCAACCGCATTACAATCACAATTAATTGGAGAGGCCGAGGGCGCGCTCGCGGAAGCGATTGCCTTACCTGAAGGCATGCTTAAAAACGGATACTTTTGGTGATTTTTTCACGCGTTTTTGCTTCTATCTCGGAAGAAAAAAAAGAATAATCCAGAACTAAGCAGGCCATTCGAAAGCTGACAAACTGTAAAAGTTTTTAATAATTTTTTACACTTCCTACGAGGGCCATAAAAGAATTGACAGCTGGCTGAAAGACTAGGAGTTTTCTGGAAATCTAAGAAGTTGTCTGTTCAGCAGCAATTTAAGCATTTAAATATTGATCGATTTAGAGATGAAAGGATTTTTTCATCAGGTACGGACGATTTACTAAGGAAAACCGAGGGTACATTAAAAATTAGGAAAACCACGATTATCTCCAAAACCATAAGTAATTGGACCATGGTGTATAGGGTCATTTTGGTTCCAAATGTGACCAAGAATCACCGATTTCATTTATGCCAGACTTTTCCGTTACACCCTGTATATGTTACGCCGAATCTATGAAATTGCCGATTTCGCGAACTAGGCAAAATATTGCTTATTTCGTGAATTCGGCACGCCTTATGCCTATTACATGAAATAGGCAATTTTTTGCCGATTACGTGAACTGGGCAATTCTACAGTTGCCTAGTTCTTGAAATAGGCAAGCCCTTGTATTATAGCCTTATCAAGTTGTTATCAGTCTCCGTATTTGTTGTTAAATGAAATGTGTACACCTTCGCCGGCCGGCTTTCTGAGTGATTTTCAGTGTCTGATTAGATTTTTTTAGTTGATGTTAAGGTACTGTTAACCCATTAACGCCCAAGACGTGATAGCATGCATTTTTTAGAGCAAAATTTGGACGGCATCCTCTATGGACTATAAATAAGCATGATTCATCGCAAATTTTAAATTTTTTTGAGAGTAACCAGAGTTATAAAATGTTGCGTTGACGCAACGTTTGGCGCTTAGGAGGTCAAGTTGGCTGCTAACGGAATAACGTTTTTAGGACTCCAAATTTCTGCATTATTGTGTGAAAAACGAAGAAATGAAGTAAAACAATAATAAAAAACGTAGAACAAGCATATATTTAGTGATATTCAACTATTTATTTTGGTGCACTGTAAAGAACTGGGGGATTGCCGATTCGGCGTAATCGGCAAAAATTTGCCTATTTCACGGAATAGGCAAGAGGCGTGCCGAATTCACGAAATAGGCAATTATTTGCCTAAAACCGGAAATAGGCAACTTCATGAATTCGGCATAACATATACATGGCTAGTTCACGGCTGCAATAGAGAACAATCTCTGATTCACGGACAGAAGTGAGAAGAGTTGCTAAACAATGGCTGAAATTAAGAAAAATACATTAATAAAATAATCGCGGCTAAATTTGAGGAAAAGCGCTAAAATCGCGAATTAAAGTGTAAAAAAAAAGAATAGTAATTCTTGGTTAATATTACGAAACACGCTTATTCACGGATAGTGATAAATCGATCCTGATTCACCAATGGTTTGAAGAAAAAGCGTTAATTTGGACCTGAGTATACGAAAAAAAAAACAAACAATTCTTGGCTTATTCAGAAAGCAAGTTTGTCCATCACTCTGGGAAAAAACGTTAATTCATGGCTAAAACTTAAATAATAGCTAATTCGCGGGTTCAACTGAGAAAGCGCCAATTCGCGCCATCTGAACGGCTTCGCGGGACGGGACGCGAGACGGTCTTGAAAATGGTTTGCGAGACGGGACGCGGGACCAAGCCTAAATAAGCGGTCGTCCCGCGGGAAATCGATTTTGTTTGTTTTTTTAACTAAAAAGTGAGGTGAACGAGTGAAACCAAATAATGCGTTTGCCATCTTTGAATCAATGTAACAGAAAATTCATGTCATTGGCCCAAAAATTTCCAACACATCAAATACCTCTTATATTATCCTTCCCTTCCCGTTCCCACTATTCGATGCGAAGAATAATTTCAGTGAAATTTTAAAACTTGCGAAATTTTGCTTGTCTGCACGTTTGTAAAGGGCTGTATTTCGGTACCTATTGGGCATAAAAGGAATTGTTGACCAGTAAATTTAGCCTTCTAAATTCACTTTTCAAGCATTTTTTATTACATTTTGAAGTTGAAGAGTGTTAACTCTCCTGAAAAATTTATCGTTCTTTTAACATTTATGGTAAGGTGGGGTAATTGGGAACAAAATTTGTACGTTTCACCTTCTCCTTACTGCGAGGACTGCGTAAAGCGAGTAAACTATTTTTGTGGCGTTCATACTATATATGCCGGCAGATTCAATGCACTTGGTAATTGAGTCAAATTATAGAAATAAGATAGTCTGAGCTTCAAGCGAATGGTCAACTGTGACAACCAGCAGTCGATTCAATCCTAATCCGTGCGAAGTCTTTGTTTGCACTTACAAAGAGGTCAAGAACTGGAAGGGAATCCAAGAATCCGTATTGAGCAGGGCGTGCAGTTGGAGGCAAAAGCGTCGCTTGAATATGAAGAAAAATGAGAACTGTGTAGATTTGTACACTTCAGCTTCATTAGAACTGTACATAAAAGATAACAAACGAATCACAATAACGATGGTTAAAGTTGCTTATACCTCACGATTACCTGAATACCAGGCTAAAAAATAGATTTGTTAAGACTGTGCAGTAGAAATGAAATCCCTAGTCGATACCGCATTCTCAATTTTTGAATTTACCTTCATGCAAAAATTTCGTTGACGCACTCAATTCAGAAGACAATTTGGGGTTGATTTGTAGGAAGGGACGTGGGCGTTTTGGCGTGCTTGTAAGCGCTTTTAAAGTGGTTTTTGTGATTTTTATTTCTTAATAACTATAACTTGATAATTTTTTATAACACTTCGTAACGTGCAACTAGTAAATGAAAGTTACTTCTGTACTGTGACTTGAGTTGTCAATAAACTTTGTTTTAAAAAACAACTACTTCTGGTGTCAATGAAATTATTGTTGCAACCCCGACAAACCTTGGTTTGAACTACCGGTAAAATGTTGTAAGCCACAACTTTTACCATTAATGAATTACATTTTTTATTGCACCAAACCTAATACCCTGATGATTGCGTGTGTTCAAACGGTTCTAAACATGATTTTGGCATTCCTGCAAAATTTGGGAATCGAGGGTTATAATACAACCTTTTACCTGTCGCTCTGTTTTCAAGGAATGTAGGAAAATTATGGGAAGATATTATATTGTTTGTATATATCCCACCAACTCCTCTGAATGATGGGCCTCACACCCTCTCACCACAGTAAAAAAAAAACACACAATCACGGCCCTCACTCTCCGATCGCAGACACCAGCGGTTGGGGTGCTTACTGTGAATCCTTGGTTCGTAAATAAATTGATACAGTATCGTTGTGAGCAAACTTTATAGTCCCGCTAAATAAATAATATGAGTTAACAAAATAACACGGGGGCACGACGAAAGGCGGGAGCAATTGCAGGCAATTCCGATAAGGAGTGGACGAGAAAACGGTCGTAAATAAAAGGCTCGTGTGGTCACTCTCAGGGGATCCACTTCGTCTCATCCATAGCAACTTTAGTATCTCCTCCGTTGGGACGATAGTTGTCACAGCTCTGAAAAAATTCTAGTTTTGGGGGTCAAATAATGTTACAGTTCATAGTTTCACCTGTCTATAACCTAGCTGGACCAATTTTTCCAATTTCTACACTTCTTTCAAACGATAATCATATAAAACCCTGTAGGAAGCAGGTTATTGTCGCAGAATCACGAAGTAATCTCACGTGAGAACCACGTTTGATAAAATCCCTTGAACTTTTCCAAAACTGTAAGGCCTGAGGGGGGGGGGATGCGCATTCACGATTTATACGGCAGTATAAATCCCATAAACGAAACTTATGGAGAATGATTGTAAGAGACTTAAAAGTTATATACTGTGCATTCGCTTTTGAACCTTCAATAAGCATTTTAATCTTGCACGACAAACATTCCTTATATTCGAGCATCCCACAGCAAATGTGATATTCTTAAACCAATGTTTATTTCCTACAAGGCTTTCTGTTTGCCTTCTGATATTGCAGTTTAAATAAACGGGAGATAAAAAATGCGTCCCAAAAAGAGTAAATTATTTCATTTGGCCGGCTGAAACCCTTCGAAGTGGGCTTACATTGGTTCACACACATTATCTTGATGTCGTGAGATAAAAGACCTCACGGGGAATTGGCAGGGAAAATGTTTGTGACTGTTACACTGTTTCCCCGGGGAGATAACATTCTCCCATGCAACAGATTTGATCGTAATGCACATTCTGTGACAATCTGACGATCACAACGGGGAAAATTTTGCTTTTCAATTTGATCTTATAAAAACGTTGATGGAAAATATTTATGGGTCGAGATTTTTGAAGAATGTACAAAATATCGCCCATCATTTAAGAGATGTGACGGAGAAGCATATCGCAGCAGAAAAATCCCCCCTCCGCCACTCTCGACAGGGGGAAATGTTTGAAAAGCAGCTTTGGATGGAGGGGTAGGGCGGTCATCGAATAAATATTGAGCCCCTTTCCGTCATCTCTTCATCATTCCCATCATACCCAAAATTCTTTCTTTTTCGAACATTTTTTCCTGAGCTCGCACTCCCAGCATTGTCGGATCAATATGAAACGTTAGGACGGACTTTTTTTTCTTGATCAGTCAGTCCATCCGGCTGAAAAAAAAAAAATATGCAAAGTAGAAATTATGCGAGAGATATTGACAGAGAGTGTGCGAGAGGAACGTGCCTGTCCGAATATTTCAAACGTTTGGCTGTCAATTCCTTTCCTCATTGGGTCACTGATAAGACCGCATTTTTCCAATTTTCATTGTTCAATCAAATCACGGGAATTGAACTTTTTGAACTGAATCCCGTTTTATCACGCCGTGTTGTGGGGGGGGGGGGGTTCTGAACCAAATTGTTGACAGCATTGAAAAGTACGTTCAGCGTCACTTTTTTGACTTCAAAAGCCGGTTATTAGGAAAAAAGGATTGCACTAAAGAAATGAAAAAAAAAAAAAAAAATCAACCTCACCTTTTGAAAAAAAAAAGTATTCTCTTTCTCCCTCTTTGTTTATTCAACGCTCACAGCATGCAACCATGCAGCCTAGAAAGTTCAGTTTTAATAAAAAGAGGCTTAATATTAGTAAAAGCAATTCACGGAATTTAAAGTTTTATACTATTTATCAAACGCCGCTCTTCTCAAGTATTATTCCTCCTTACTGTTGAAACTTTTGTTGTACTGAGAACAATGAAACTCGGAAAATGCTAGGAAGAAAGTGGTTTGAGATTATTGATTCGGTTAAAATGAAGTTGTCCGTGCGAGTTCTAGCGGGAAGAGCCGAAAATTACAATTTTTATCCGGAGGTCACTAGTTTTTTTGTTTTTGTTTTTTACAATTATTTGAAAATAGTAAAATGTCCCTTGAATTTACCAGAAAGCTGGCAATAAGCTTGAAGATGTTACGTATAGTCGAGGCTCGAATAACCATTTCTCAGTATCTCTACGCCGAGTGTCCAAACTTGTATGAAACTTTCATTCGTTTCCTAATCTGTTTCAAATGTACAGTTTGAAACAATGTTCTGATTTAAGCGAGTCTGATTCCTCTTTTCAAACAGAATCTTCGCCGCCTCCGCACCCTTCATTGTCTTCATTAGAGTTTCAAACGTCAAGAATGATTGGAAGTTTTAATTACTACCCATTGTTCGTTAACTTTTTTGATGGATATCAAACCCAGGGCTCTCCTTAAAAGTGCGATTTATCTTTCGCCCTTTTTTCTTATGAACCCAAACGTATCAAATTTGGACTAGAATTTTTTTCTATTCAAGTGGGGATAATTAAAGAAAATGAGGCGACTACTAGAGCAGTTTCCAGGAGGTTGAAGTGGCCATTATAGAGAACATTAGACAAAGACGTACACCCCGTTCTGTTGATTTTCAACAGGGTGGCTAGACCTGCTTTCTGCGGGACAGTCAATACAGACGTGTTTCAGGGACCCTTCCCCTCTCACCCAGCGCTTCATTACCCAACAAGAACTATGATCCTCTTTAGTTAGCGGACGACGTTCCTTTGGACTTGAGAGCTAACTTGATTTATCAACATGACGAGCGCTCTTGCCCACTGCTGCGACAACAATATTGTTTCTCAACGAGAGCTTCAAATTGGAATCATAATGAGGGTTGGCGGTGGGGCGGGTAGAGGCAATGGCATTATAGTAACAGATGAAGTTCGACTGAAGTGCGATTATTTTTGAAGGTAGCGGTGGACAGCGAGGGGAAGAAACTTTCACTGAAGTCACAGTGCGGCTAAGTTCGAAATGAACGAGAAGTTTCCACCAATTTTGCTATATTCAAGAGATCCGCTTAGCCCTCACTGAACATTTCGGCTTAAACACGTCTCCGGCTAAAATGTTCATCATTCTTGAATACCTCCAACCATGCCAGCCTTTTTCCCGTCTTTTCAATACCAACATCTACTTATTACGAAACTTTATAGTGCTCAATCATATCATTATTGAACTTTTTTCCTTCGCAGCACGCTATACCATAATCCCCCGACGCATTCAATTTGGAATTCGATGTATTGTCACACTTATTTTTTTTTTTTATACTGGCCAATCACTTGCTCACCGATAAAAGAAATAATGACGGAAGCCATTTCCGTAATGCGAAACTATTTTTACCTGTCCAATTTAGAAAACCTTTTACTTCAGGATGGACTTCTCTCCCTCACTTCGGTAAAAAGAACAGATAAGTTTTTGTAACCCCTTAAAGTTGGAAATTGGATTTTTTTTTTTGCCCCGGTTATATGTACAACGATGAGAGTAGTTTTGCCTCTGACGAGGTGGGTGTGTAAAGGTCATTTAATGTCTTTATAACGGATAAAAACCAACGTTTTTATGATGTTTGCTTGTGCTGTTGTTAATATTACCCGTTTTACGTTATTAGAGCGGTGTAGTTCAAACAATGCTTTGACATAATCACCGCCTCGTGCACTTAAAAATATTTGATCAATTTATAGCAATTGCCTGGAAACCAACCAGCTGAGAAATTCAAAAAAGTTTTGTTCCGACAGCAGCCTGTCGGGAGAAGTGCATTTCATTCATGCGACAATCGAGTCAAACCTCAAAAGTTAGAACGATGTCAATCAATTATGAATGACATTTAGGCCGTGGTATAGAAAGTCAAAATCATAAAATCGTGTTTCTTTTTACCGCAGGCTCCTTTTTTGGCACCTACTGAGGGGGAATAAAATGATGAAAATGAAAAATGAAACAGAGTCGGTTTGGTTGCCTATACGATATGGGAAGGCAGACTCTTGTTAGAGGAGTTATTTGCAATTAAAATCTTTATTCCGGCCTAAATTTCATTCATAATTGATTGATATCGTTCTAACTTATGAGGTTTGACTCGATTGTCGCATGAATGAAATGCACTTCTCCCGACAGGCTGCTGTCGGAACAAAACTTTTTTCGGATTACGTTAATTTTCAGATCAGTTACATTAGGTTAAATGGTATGTCACAATTTCACCATTGCGGAGTGCCTGGGTTCGAATCCGAAACAATTTTTTTTAAAATTTTTTTTTTTCCTCCCTTTTTGGCCCACCTCGGAATTTTTTACTCAAGATTTATTAGGCTGTAGGCAAATAAAATAAAAGAGACGGCTCAAAATACAATGTCAACGAAATTTTTTGGTAATTGGGTGGTCCAGTAAGGCATAGCGTTAATTTAATAGCTCCCCTCCGCCGAGAACTCCCCTGCCATATCAACGGATTCGGTTCACTGGGGTCTCATACGAAAGCGCGTTCATTTTTCATTACTCGAGTCAATTTTGGGGGCAATTGCAGCAACAGCCGTGCGGTAGCGAATTTTCAACTAATTCAAACCCCTCTTTTACACCGTTCCCGTGGACCGATTCATCTGGATCACGAACTCGTCCGAGATATTCACGCTATTAATTTTTAGACCAAATTTGGTTGCCCTAAGTCAAAAATTGCGACCGTGATCGTGCTAACAAAAAAGGGCCATATATATATAATAATAATAATATATATATATGAATTCCGGAGACCACTGAATTCGTGTTCTAGAGGTCCTGAAACATGAAAAAAACATGCCATGACCCATGTTTGCCACCATCACGACGAGACCAATAGTGCATTTTTCAGAATGAAATGCACTAAAAACAATTCTTGGCTTATTCAGAAAGCAAGTTTGTCCATCACTCTGGGAAAAAACGTTAATTCATGGCTAAAACTTAAATAATAGCTAATTCGCGGGTTCAACTGAGAAAGCGCCTATTCGCGCCATCTGAACGGCTTCGCGGGACGGGACGCGAGACGGTCTTGAAAATGGTTTGCGAGACGGGACGCGGGACCAAGCCTAAATAAGCGGTCGTCCCGCGGGAAATCGATTTTGTTTGTTTTTTTAACTAAAAAGTGAGGTGAACGAGTGAAACCAAATAATGCGTTTGCCATCTTTGAATCAATGTAACAGAAAATTCATGTCATTGGCCCAAAAATTTCCAACACATCAAATTCCTCTTATATTATCCTTCCCATGCCCGTTCCCACTATTCGATGCGAAGAATAATTTCAGTGAAATTTTAAAACTTGCGAAATTTTGCTTGTCTGCACGTTTGTAAAGGGCTGTATTTCGGTACCTATAGGCAATAAAAGGAATTGTTGACCAGTAAATTTAGCCTTCTAAATTCACTTTTCAAGCATTTTTTATTACATTTTGAAGTTGAAGAGTGTTAACTCTCCCGAAAAATTTATCGTTCTTTCAACATTTAGGGTAAGGTGGGGTAATTGGGAACAAAATTTGAACGTTTCACCTTCCCCTTACTGCGAGGACTGCGTAAAGCGAGTAAACTATTTTTGTGGCGTTCACACTATATATGCCGGCAGATTCAATGCACTCAGTAATTGAGTCAAATTATAGAAAAAAGGTAGTCTGGGCTTCAAGCGAATGGTCAACTGTGACAACCAGCAGTCGATTCAATCCTAATCCGTGCGATGTCTTTGTTTGCACTTACAAAGAGGTCAAGAACTGGAAGGGAATCCAAGAATCCGTATTGAGCAGGGCGTGCAGTTGGAGGCAAAAGCGTCGCTTGAATATGAAGAAAAATGAGAACTGTGTACTTTTGTACACTTCATCCCAACTAGCACAATTTAGTCGTCTCGACGTCGGGAAACATGACCCGACGTCATCAGGCGACTTCACATCGACTTCGCCACTACCAAAATACGACCAAAGCGGTGGTATACATTTGAGTTGTGACGACGTCACCCAGCGACTACTGGTTGCACGAAGTTGCTATATCCGTAATACAGCCATACTACAAGATGCTGTAGTATATTTGTACAACAGATTTCTGTATTACAACACTTCTACGATTTTCTGTTCAAAATCTAACTGATATTACACAAGATAATAGCTCCTCAGACCAAATGTCGCCTTGACTACAGTATGATGTTCAATAGGGGTATTCATGCTCTGAAGTTTAACATATGTTATCGACGTAAACCCTGTTATTTCGTATTTTTTGTGTTCAGTTTCTCCGTTTCTATGGCCTTACCCATCTGTTCGGAATTTAGCAAATAACAAATACAAGGTTTAACATTTTTCATGAATACCCCTAATATTTGTACTACAAGTCGCAAAGTGTTAAAAATAATTACACTGTTGGTGTGCGGTCAACGAAAGCCACTCGAAGAGCGGGGTGCCTCACGACATGATGCTCATGGACGGCCTTCTTTATTCCAAATACACGACGTTATATCTGGGGCTATCAGTCCAATTCTTTTCCGTCAAAAACACAAACGAGTATCATTTCATCGACTGATATTTTATTTTAACTCTTAGAAATGAGTTCCCCCTTGAAACAACACCGTGAGATTAATTCATTATTCAAATTTATGAGTGGTGAGAAATTTAAAAGTGTTTTAAAAATATAGTTTCTTGCGCTGGTTAGTCAAGTACCTACCTGTTTTGTGATAGATTACTATTTAAAGCAGAATTTGGTACTTGAAAATCATAATTACGTGCAAATGAGACATTTGCCAAAAAAATAAATAAATAGAAAATCCTTTAAAATGGCGTTGTCGGATATATGTAGGAAAAACATAATATTCCCGACCATGAGTTGCAATTGGTTAATAACTGTGTACATGATACGACCTCAAGTTATTTATTTGTAACGAAGTTGTAATATTCACGACCACAGGTTATGATTTGGAACACAATTCTGTACAACTCTCGACAAGAGGTCGAGAAGTAGACCAAGTTTGTATGTGAGTTATAAAAGTCTGTACGAAACACAACTGGGGCCGTATTCCGAAGCCGTGTGAAAATGCCGCAAAAAGCGGTTGCTATAGCGGGATAATGTTATTTCTTATTCGGCGTCCTTGGATCCCGCTTGCGGCATTTTTTCCCGACCGTTCAGAATAAGGCCCCTGGTCGGATGAAGTAAGAAAACAAATAATAGTTTTGGCGCCAAAGCCACCGGTGAGTGAGAGATAAGAAAGAGTCGGTGTAGTGATTTCATTGACTTTGGAGTGCCGGTGATGTGTTTCGTACCCTGTAAATGTGTTACAGGCAACAAATTGAAATGGCCAGTAACCAAGCATGACGTTAGACTTCTTCAAAAAGACTCGAATAGTGAACCTGCAAAGACTTGGCTCACATACGATGGTATCGTGAAGGCCAAAGATATATCTGACTTCGAGCGGGCGTCGACGATTGCAAATCGGCTGTGTCACGGGCGGCATCGGCATCTGCATCGCCATCAGCATCGCCATGGTTACTGGAGCATGAGAGTACTGCTGAGGGCTGTTAATCGCAGTTGATTGATCGCATTGATGGAGAAATATCGACTAAACTGGAATTATTCACAACTTCAGATCCTACATCTTCGATCAAACTTTCAGCACGACTACTTCCAGAATCATCTCTCTTCGAGTATTTTCTTCAGTCGTCGGTAGTACGACGAGGAAGACTTGAACCGCTTCATCGCGCGCGACTTACTGGCGGACACAAACTACTAACTGATAAAAACCAAAAACGTCTTCAAAAATTTCAATTCCCCGACGTCGTAAAAACGTTATTCAGTTCCTTGTTTATAGACTGAAAATATATCGTTATTATGACGTCTGGGGGACGTCAACGACTTCACGCATAAGAATGCGACGGCAGAGAAACGTCGTCCGGGTCGCCTTAATTATAATGATTGACCCTATGGTAGAAAAATTGTCAGAATTCTGAAGTACATTCTCACGACGACGCTTCGACCTCTCTATTCTTAATTACGTTTATGATATAATGATGCGACCTCAAAGCGACGTCATAAACTTGTAGTACAATGTTATGACGAAAACATAACGTCGGAAAACTGTACTACACATTCCTGACATCGCAGCAACGGCATAATTTTGAGGATAAGCGTTCTGGGTAAAACCGGTGTCTTGATCGGCGTTGATCGGCGTCTTGAACGCGACGATCAAGCTGGGTAAAAATTACAGACCAAGTGGGGAAACAGTTTGAGACAAGCGACAGACCAACTGGGTAAAAGTGATTAAATCGGTAGTTCGAGAAACCGTGCAGTATAAGTGTATTTATTGTACATGAGATCCAAGTCCTTCTTGTACCGCTCCCAACATTGCTCCACAAATTCAGCCTTTTGTTGAGAGATTTTTTTTACCGGATTCACCATGCCTCGTTTTAAGCTAGCTAACTTCATATTGGTCTCCATTTGGACCTGAGAAAGCGGAGTGATGACTAGATGGATGTTAGGGTGAGGTACGTAAAATTGCTTCCGGAAATCTGCATGAAATGATTCAGCCCCATTCGTGGTTCGCAAGTGGTTGTCAGGTGGGGCAGCAGCCCAGAGAGTAGGGGGAAAAAGAGAATCATCTTCAACGTAGTTGACATGTATGTAGTAAGCGAACTGTGTACCTGCTGATGGGGCCGTCATCATCAATGAAGTAAATGCGTTGTACACCATTTCTGGCGGAAAGAAACTGAGGCCGAAGATGCTTGAGCCACATACCCACATGGGTTCAATCGCGATACGCTCTTAACAAACTCCTATTTTTTTGAATTCGACGAAACCATGCTTGGTGGAGATGGAAATTACAACCACGTATTTGGCATTCCGGAAATTGATCCATGGCGGCAACGTGCGCTGCTTTTTCAAAGTCGAGATGCAAGTACTTCATCTGCATGTTTTTCCGGCACACGTGTTAACAAAGTTGCTTAAGCGCATTCCACAATTCAGTGTAGTCTTCCTTGGACTTACCCTTCAAAAAAGAAAAAACAACGGGTAAATGGAAGCCTTCCGAGTAGGCGTGAACCGTGTACAATTGATGGTAAAATTTTGGAGCGTAAGTAAAAGTCCCATCCCATCTGCTATCACGTGAACTGCAGTGGTGAGCAATTCTAGATTTTTCGGGGTTGTGAAAATTGGTAAGTCCCTCTCACTTTTCATAAAACACCATTTCTCGCTTTCACCGAACAGTTTTACTGGTTTTCATAAAGCTGTTTTTGACACTCGCCAATAGATTTCGGGATACCGAGCATAATCTTTCTCCGAGCGGTGTACATAGTTCTTCTTATAAGGCCCATGTTATGGTGAGGTAGATCAGTTACATCCGAGCTTGACATTTCCATTCTTATGAGTTTGTTAGGTTTCGTCGATACATCTTCTACAGCTTTTCTTTTCAAAATTGAGGAAAGTTTTTCAAGTTCGATACTTTCCACTTCTTTAGGTTCATGATTGTGGTCATGTTTGGTTGATAACACTCGAGTCACTTCTCTGTCCGTTGTTAATAACACCTTACACTTTCTGTTCGAACACCTGAAACTCACTGCACCATCAGTCATCACTCTAAATTCAGTAAATTTATATCGGTCGACCACTATTGCATTCCTCCCGCGTTGACTTAAATACTTAGACTCGATTTTCACATCCATTTTACTCTCTATCACTCTGGCAATTGAACTCGATAGTGATTACATGATGAACGGTGATCGCTGAACCATCCTCTACTCGATACCGATTACATTATAAAAGGTGGTCGTTGAACCGGACTGATTCGTTGTTTGTTTATAACTTTACCCAGTTGGTTCCTCACTCGTTTACCCAGTTGGACTGTCGCGGGCCCCGTCCCGCTGTCACTATTTACCCACTTGGAACTCCTAAAAATAGATTTGTTAAGACTGTGCAGTAGAAATGAAATCCCTAGTCGATACCGCATTCTCAATTTTTGAATTTACCTTCATGCAAAAATTTCGTTGACGCACTCAATTCAGAAGACAATTTGGGCGCTTTTAAAGTGTATTCAAACAGAAAATTTACATTTATTACGCGGTATGAACGGTTCTAAACATGATTTTGGCATTCCTGCAAAATTTGGGAATCGAGGGTTATAATACAACCTTTTACCTGTCACTCTGTTTTCAAGGAATGTAGGAAAATTACGGGAAGATATTATATTGTTTGTATATATCCCACCAACTCCTCTGAATGATGGGCCTCACACCCTCTCACCACCGTAAAAAAAAACACACAATCACGGCCCTCACTCTACGATCGCAGACACCAGCAGTTGAGGTGCTTACTGTGAATCGTTGTGTGCAAACTTTAAAGTCCCGCTAACACGAGGCACCGGGGGCACGAGGCACGATGAAAGGCGGGAGCAATTGCAGGCAATTCCGATAAGGAGTGGACGAGAAAACGATCGTAAATAAAAGGCTCGTGTGGTCACTCCCAGGGGATCCACTTCGTCTCATCCATAGCAACTTTAGTATCTCCTCCGTTGGGACGATAGTTGTCACAGCTCTGAAAAAATTCTAGTTTTGGGGGTCAAATAATGTTACAGTCAAAGCGTGCTAGTTTGTGTTCATAGTATCACCTGTCTATAACCTAGCTGAACCAATTTTTCCAATTTCTACACTTCTTTCAAACGGTAATCATATAAAACGCTGTAGGAAGCAGGTTATTGTCGCAGAATCACGAAGTAATCTCACGTGAGAACCACGTTTGATAAAATCCCTTGAACTTATCCAGAACTGTAAGGCCTGAGGGGGGGAGATGCGCATTCAAGATTTATACGGTAGTACATATCCCATAAACGAAACTTATGGAGAATGATTGTAAGAGACTTAAAAGTTATGTACTGTGCATTCGCTTTTAAACCTTCAATAAGCATTTTAATCTTGCACGATAAATATTCCTTATATTCGAGCATCTCACAGCAAATGTGATATTCTTAAACCAATGTTTATTTCCTACAAGGCTTTCTGTTTGCCTTCTGATATTGCAGTTTAAATAAACGGGAGATAAAAAATACGTCCCAAAAAGAGTAAATTATTTCATTTGGCTGGCTGAAACCCTTCGAATTGGGCTTACATTGGTTCACACACATTATCTTGATGTCGTGAGATAAAAGACCTCACGAGGAATTGGCAGGGAAAATGTTTGTGACTGTTACACTGTTTCCTTGGGGAGATAACATTCTCCCATGCAAAAGATTTGATCGAAATGCACATTCTGTGACAATCTGACGATCACAACTGGGAAAATTTTGCTTTTCAATTTGATCTTTTAAAAACGTTGATGGAAAATATTTATGGGTCGAGATTTTTGAAGAATGTACAAAATATCGCCCATCATTTAAGAGATGTGACGGAGAAGCATATCGCAGCAGAAAAATCCCCCCTCCACCACTCTCGACAGGGGGAAATGTTTGAAAAGCAGCTTTGGATGGAGGGGTAGGGCGGTCATCGAATAAATATTGAGCCCCTTTCCGTCATCTCTTCATCATTCCCATCATACCCAAAATTCTTTCTTTTTCGAACATTTTTTCCTGAGCTCGCACTCCCAGCATTGTCGGATCAATATGAAACGTTAGGACGGACTTTTTTTTTCTTGATCAGTCAGTCCATCCAGCTGAAAAAAAATGCAAAGTAGAAATTATGTGAGAGATATTGACAGAGAGTGTGCGAAAGGCACGTGCCTGTCCGAATATTTCAAACGTTTGGCTGTCAATTCCTTTCCTCATTGGGTCACTGATAACACCGCATTTTTCCAATTTTCATTGTTCAATCAAATCACGGGAATTGAAATTTTTGAACGGAATCCCGTTTTATCACGCCGTGTTGTGGGGGGGGGGGGTTCTGAACCAAATTGTTGACAGCATTGAAAAGTACGTTCAGCGTCACTTTTTTGACTTCAAAAGCCGGTTATTAGGAAAAAAGGATTGCACTAAAGAAATGAAAAAAAAAAAAAAAAATCAACCTCACCTTTTGAAAAAAAAAAAAGTATTCTCTTTCTCCCTCTTTGTTTATTCAACGCTCATAGCTTGCAACCATGCAGCCTAGAAAGTTCAGTTTTATAAAAAGAGGCTTAATATTAGTAAAAGCAATTCACGGAATTTAAAGTTATATACTATTTTTCAAACGCCGCTCTTCTCAAGTATTATTCCTCCTTACTATTGAAACTTTTGTTGTACTGAGAACAATGAAACTCGGAAAATGCTAGGAAGAAAGTGGTTTGAGATTATTGATTCGGTTAAAATGAAGTTGTCCGTGCGAGTTCTAGCGGGAAGAGCCGAAATTACAATTTTTATCCGGAGGTCACTAGTTTTTTTTTTTTTATTTACAATTATTTGAAAATAGTAAAATGTCCCTTGAATTTACCATAAAGCTGGCAATAAGCTTGAAGATGTTACGTGTATATAACATTCGTATAGTCGAGGCTCGAATAACCATTTCTCAGTATCTCTACGCCGAGTGTCCAAACTTGTATGAAACTTTCATTCGTTTCCTAATCTGTTTCAAATGTACAGTTTGAAACAATGTTCTGATTTAAGCGAGTCTGATTCCTCTTTTCAAACAGAATCTTCGCCGCCTCCGCACCCTTCATTGTCTTCATTAGAGTTTCAAACGTCAAGAATGATTGGAAGTTTTAATTACTACCCATTGTTCGTTAACTTTTTTGATGGATATCAAACCCAGGGCTCTCCTTAAAAGTGCGATTTATCCTTCGCCCTTTTTTCTTATGAACCCAAACGTATCAAATTTGGACTAGAATTTTTTTCTATTCAAGTGGAGATAATTATCGAAAATGAGGCAACTACTGGAGCAGTTTCCAGGAGGTTGAAGTGGCCATTATAGAGAACATTAGACAAAGACGTACACCCCGTTCTGTTGATTTTCAACAGGGTGGCTAGACCTGCTTTCTGCGGGACAGTCAATACAAACGTGTTTCAGAGACCCTTCCCCTCTCACCCAGCGCTTCATTACCCAACAAGAACTATGATCCTCTTTAGTTAGCGGACGACGTTCCTTTGGACTTGAGAGCTAACTTGATTTATCAACATGACGAGCGCTCTTGCCCATTGCTGCGACAACAATATTGTTTCTCAACGAGAGCTTCAAATTGGAATCATAATGAGGGTTGGCGGTGGGGCGGGTAGAGGCAATGGCATTATAGTAACAGATGAAGTTCGACTGAAGTGCGATTATTTTTGAAGGTAGCGGTGGACAGCGAGGGGAAGAAACTTTCACTGAAGTCACAGTGCGGCTAAGTTCGAAATGAACGAGAAGTTTCCACCAATTTTGCTATATTCAAGAGATCCGCTTAGCCCTCACTGAACATTTCGGCTTAAACACGTCTCCGGCTAAAATGTTCACCATTCTTGAATACCTCCAACCATGCCAGCCTTTTTCCCGTATTTTCAATATCAACATCTACTTATTACGAAACTTTATAGTGCTCAATCATATCATTATTGAACTTTTTTTCCTTCGCAGCACGCTATACCATAATCCCTCGACGCATTCAATTTGGAATTCGATTTTTTTTTTTTATACTGGCCAATCACTCGCTCACCGATAAAAGAAATAATGACGGAAGCCATTTCCGTAATGCGAAACTATTTTTACCTGTCCAATTTAGAAAACCTTTTACTTCAGGATGGACTTCTCTCCCTCACTTCGGTAAAAAGAACAGATAAGTTTTTGTAACCCCTTAAAGTTGGAAATTGGATTTTTTTTTTGCCCCGGTTATACGTACAACGATGAGAGTAGTTTTGCCTCTGACGAGGTGGGTGTGTAAAGGTCATTTAATGTCTTTATAACGGATAAAAACCAACGTTTTTATGATGTTTGCTTGTGCTGTTGTTAATATAAACCCGTTTTACGTTATTAGAGCGGTGTAGTTCAAACAATGCTTTGACATAATCACCGCCTCGTGCACTTGAAAAATATTAAAACTCGTATTTGTACTAATGAGTGTAGTTCCTGGAACCTGAGAAATAATTGTAATAACACAAATACGAAATACAGCAGCGTTTTTATAAACTTTTTTTTTAAATGTCAAAGCAATTTGACATGATTGTGTGAATTAAAAGTCACTGTGAGCTCATTTTCTGAAATACCTACTTTCTAAGCACGGCCTGTCACATCACTGTTTAAGCGCCCCATACACTGTCAGTTTAACTGAAGGCAATCGTGAGGCCGTCGATCGGGGTTACCCACACATTTTCAGTTAATCTGAAGGCCATGGACTGCAGTCCACCTGCAGTCCGTGAAAACTGAAGGTCTGTGGCCGTAGGACCGGCTAGGGTCGGGCGACGGCCTGCGGGCAATAGCATAGTGTATGAGGGCGCTTTAGACGGAGAGGAGAGTGCCTAATTTACTGACCCATCAGAGTTATCTCTACTGACCGGGTACTTACAATGCTCGGTACGAGCTGAAATTTTGCAAACAACTTACTCGTGGGTCAATACGACTCGCCCTAAAATTTGATCTCAATCGGTTGCGGCAAACTCGGGAAAATCCGGGAGTGTCTAATTTACTGACCAGGGTTTTCTCTACTGACCGGACACTTGAAATGCTCGGATCAAGCTGAAATTTGGCATACGATTTACTCTTTGGCCAAAACGACGATTGTAAGTACCTGGTCCGAAGGATTTCCCGAGTTTCCCTCAACCGATCGGGATTAAATTTCAGGGCAAGTCGTATTGACCCACGCTTAAAACTGTATGCAAAATTTTAGGTTAATTCGAGCCATTACCAGTACCTGTTCCGTAGAGAAAACACTCTGAGGAAAACCCGTCTGGTTTGTTGTATGTAAAATGTAACCTTGATCTGAGCATTTCAAGTACCTGATCAGTAAAGATAACTCAGGGTCAGTAAATTAGGAATTCCCGACCGAGAGCTGGCGACAGTACCAGTCAACCGGAAGAACATAGTCATGAAACTAGCTCCATTGGGGAGATAATGATGAGCTGAGTACGAATATGAACGTCTGCCTGGGGCATTTATCCTCATCAGCCAATCACAATCTCTGGAAATGATACATGAATTAACCGGAACAAATTACAAGTAGAACAAATTGGTTTTAATGATTTCTAGGTTTCTTTAGAATGTGTTTCAACTATAGTTCTAGGGGATGTTGGAACAAACCTGCTGTTTCAGACCACCTATAACAAAATCTATGTTATTTTGTGTTCATTTTTGGGTTCATGCTTCCATTCCCTCCCCCCCCCTTGTTACCTCCCGACGACGTATATAATATAATTATGGAAACTGAAGCCCTATCCCGCAGACCCCCACCGCCCACGCCTCCCTAATGCCTATGATGCTTCCGTTTTTGATTTATGAAAAATGTTCGCAGGATCAACTAACTAGATGGAATTCTGCAATCTCACAAGCCGAACGGGATTTAACTCTCAAAGACAAAGTTTGTGCCCTTCATTTTCAAGAAGAGGGCATCTTGAACACTGGCGGACCGACACCTATCGGGTAGAGGTGAGGTGTGATTTCACTGTCGGTCGGTCGGTGTTAGTCACTGTGACTACTCCGTCACTGTTGGCTCCGGTGACGACCATATTGAAATCACCGTTCCGACCCCTCTAACGGTGACATTCCTTTTCACTTATAATCGCCTCTTCATTCGTCACTTCTATCGCTTCACTGCGCTAGAGTCTCTTGAATTAAAATTGGAGCCGTCACCTAGCCATCTCGCAGGTTACCACATAACACTTTACCAGTTCCTCTATTGCCCAATGAACTCAGTAGCATTCTCCCCAAGTCTGTTGACTTTTTTTCTTGGACTTATCGTTAGTATTGAACCTTTAGTGTTAATATATTTTTATTCACTTCGTTTTCCAAGACCTGTGCTACAGTAATCTTGCATAATTTTACTTTATTTAAAAACACCTTCCTAGGCAGGGGCGAAGCCAGCCCTTGACCAAGGGGTAGGTGCATTCTGAAAGTATAAATCCTTCAGGATAACCACATTGTGTTTCGTCGGTGATCACACACAAAAAAAAGCGGTTTGGCATTTGGTTGCTGTGCTGTCTGTTCTGTTATATGTTCACTTGTTCAGACTTGAGGTGGTGTCTTGGTCTCTTGGTGTTGGTGAGATATCCCTCTACCACTCCGGGGGGTTGACCCAGCACCACCAACACCAGGCGGCGCACGCGCTGTGAGACCCATTTTGCCACATTGCCGAATTGGGCCCTATACTCCCGCAAAACGTATTCACGTTATTAATTTCTCGGATTTCGTGAATAAAAAAATCAATTTCAACGGGTTTTGTCGCTCACTAAACCAATATCGCAAGGGTGACAAAATTCAAAGGCCAAAACTGCCGTTTTTGCGCCATAAAATACGATTTTCGTAGACAGACGCGGATTCAGGATTTGCTCAAGGAGGTGCTAGAGAAATGGTGTGCTTCGATCTACTAAAACTGGTTTGACAGCCTTTTTGCTGCCTCAAAATAGCTAAAACTATAGCTATTCCCACTATAAAAACGGCTAAACTAACAACTCACGTCCAGAAATACAAAACTGACGATTCGCGTTTTGAAAATGGTTAAAACTGACTTAACGCGTCCTAAAAATATGGCTAAACTGGCGATTGGTGAACTTCAGAAAATGCCTGAAAAGATCATGATTTTCCGCCCGAAAGTAGCTAAATCGATCATTTGTGAGCTAAAATTGATCAAACTGGCCATTCTTGTAAATATGACCATAATGCGTGCCTTTGGCTTGACGGACTAATCGAGCCCCGAAAACGGCCAAAATGACTTCACGCGCCCTGGAAATGAATAATAAGATTATTCCTGCCCTGAAAATGGCAAAATAGACCATTCGGAGCCCCGAAAATGGCTAACCTGGCTGTTTTCGTCTTGACTTGGGACGTACTATTCGCGCCTATAAGTCGAAAGACTGGCTTTATGCGCCCTAAAATGGCAATTATGGCTATTCAATCCTGGAAATCTTCAAAACTGACTCTATGTGCCCTGAAAAGCTGTGCACAACGAAGTGAAATGTCAGTTTTGAAGTAAAATGTTCAGTTTTGAGGGAAAATGATATTATTTGGGTGGAACCGCAAGTTTCAGGGGAAAATCGTCAGTTTAGGAACGTTTTTGGGATGAAATCGTAAGTTTTGGAATTAAAACAGTCAGTTTTTGGGTCGGGTGGGGCCGTTGAGCCGCGTTTACATGCAAGCTTTGAAAAGCTGAGCTGAGCGCTCCGCGCTGTAGACTCGGAGCGCGCTGATTGGTTAAAGCCCCCAGCTCGGCTCAAACAAAGCTTGCGTGTGATGGCGGCTTTATTGTTTGGTTAAAAAATGTTGGAATTTTACGTCTCTCAGACCCCAACAAAAGAACTGGTAGCGCAATGAATCGTCAAATTCTTCCCCGGAAACTGAGTTTTCACAAAAAAGAGTCGTAATCCATCAAAAACTAACATCTTCGTTCGGAAATTATCTGTTTTAGCCTTCTATTACTGATTTTCTATCCAAAAACTGACAATTCTATTCAGACTTTTTCTATTAACAGACAATTCGATTTCCCCGGAAATCGATACTTGGCATTCAAATATACAGGGTGACCGACTTTTCATCAACGTCTTGTCTGAGAGACGTAAAAATTCAACATTTTTTAACCAACCAATAACGGGTTTTAACTCAAAACTGACGTTTTTTTTAACAAAAAACTGAATATTTCACTCTAGTATAACTGAATATTTTACTTCAAAACTGACGTTTCTACGCCAAAGACGAAGTGTTTACGCCTAAACTAAAAATTTCACAGCACAACTTTTAAAATCTAATTCTTTACCCCCAAAACTGGTGGAGTTCCGCCTAAAAATGGCGGGTTCAACCCGAAACGGATCAAGAACGAATGAACGAATGAACATACCACTCAGTACTAAAAACTGCCGATTTTATCCTTCAATTGGCGATTTTAGTTCAAAAAAACAAAAAACGTACAATTCATGGCCGAAGGTGACGTGCCTCCCCCCCTCCAAATTAAGATGCTACCACAAAACTGGCGAGTCTAACCTAAAACTAAACTTTACTGTTCCATTTCAAAAATGAATATTTTACACCCGAAACGACAATTTCCCCTCAAAATTAGATAATTTACTCCAAAACTGACAATGTCACACTTTAACTTAAGTTTTCCCCAAAACGGGTGATTTCAGGTCATTCTGCCTTGAAAACAGGTGAGGAAAAAAAAAAAAAAAAAAAAAAATTCATCGCAAATGTGACGATTCTATACTAATACAGACGATTTCGCGCCACAGCTGACGTGTTGTCTCATAACTGATGGCGTTAATACAAAACTGGTCATTTTACCCCAAAAATTACGATTTCACCCCAAAAACGTTCCTAAACTGACGATTTTACCCTGAAACTTGCGGTTCTACCAAAGTAGTATCACTTTACCTCAAAACTGAATAATTTACTTCAAAATTGACATTTTACTTTGTTGGGCACACCTTTTCAGAACACAAAGAGTCAATTTTGACGATTTCAAGGCTGGAATAGCCATTGCCATTTTTAGGGCGCATAAAGTCAGTCTTTCCAGTTATAGGAGCGAATAGTACGTCCCAAGTCAAAGCGAGAACAGCCAGGTTGGCCATTTTCGGTGCTCCGAATAGTCTATTTCACCATTTTCAGGGCAGGAGTCACTTGTTCAGACATTTTAAGAGCTCGATTCGTCAGGTAATCCATTTCTAGAGCTCGTAAAGTAAATTCGGCAATTTCTAGGGTTCAAATATAGTAATTTTAGCCATTTTAAAGACACGATTCGTCAGTTTTGCCATTTTCAGGGCTCAAATACCTAGTCCATCAAGCCAAGGCCATGAAGTTTGACCATTCCTGGTGCGTAAATTGTCGATTTTGCCATTTTCAGGGAAGGAATCATCATTTTAGGCATTTCCAGGGCACGTGAAGTCATTTTGGCCGATTTCAGGGCTTGATTAGTCCTTCAAGCC
Organism: Corythucha ciliata; assembly: GCA_038030265.1. Classification (NCBI taxonomy): domain Eukaryota; kingdom Metazoa; phylum Arthropoda; class Insecta; order Hemiptera; family Tingidae; genus Corythucha; species Corythucha ciliata. The sequence continues at coordinate 14,189,450 of CM075943.1, forward strand.
AAAAGCCCGCATTATGGTCATATATGGCTCAAGAATGGCCTGTCTGATCAATTTTAGCGCACGAATGGTCGATTTAGCTACTTTCGGGGGGTAATCATGATCTTTTTAGGCATTTTCAGAAGTTCACCAGTCGCCACCAATTTTTAGGGCGCGTGAAGTCCAGTTTTAGCAATTTTCAAAACGCGAATCGACAGTTTTGTATTTTTGGGCGTTAGTTTAGTTACTTTAGCCGTTTTAATAGTGCAAAATACTAGTTTTTACTATTTTTAGGCAGTGAAAAGGCTGTCAAACCAGTTATAATAGAGCGAACCACACCATTTCTCTAGCACCTCTCATGAGCAAATACTGAATCCGCGTCTGTCTGCGAAAATGGTATTCTAGGACGCAAAAACGGCGCATTATGTCTTTGAACTACGTCACCCTTGCGATATCCGTTTTGTGAGCGACAAAACCCGTTGAAATTTATTTTTTTTAATAGTGAAATCCGTGATTTTTTTTTTTAGTGAGCGCCGACGAAACAAAATGTGTTTATCCTGAAAGATTTGTACTTTCAGAATGCATCTAGGGGTGGGCAACTGCCCCACTGAATCTGCATTTTTGAGTCTAGGGGAGGGCAGCTGCCTAGCCCTGCCCCCCATCTGGCTATGCCTATGTTCCTAGTAAAATTCGTGCATTGCAGTTTTTGATCATGACTCACCTTCATGTTTGCATTTGAGGCTGTGGGTTCGCCGTTCATAGGAGTTTTCCACAGATAAAGTTAGAAAAAGAATTATATATTTTTTTATAACCGATGCAAAAACACGTGAGCTAGACAATTTCGTTGATAAACCTGACTAAACAGTGATAGTGACATTAAAAAGATGTAGAACAGGCCCTCAGTAGTCACTTAAGTGACAAAATCACTGGTTTTTGTCACAGTGACTGCACAGTCACCGGAGCTAGTTGTCACTGTGACCGACAAAAGCTGTCACCTCACACCTCTACTATCGGGGCCCAGGGTGGAAATCTCTATGAGGCCCCTTGAGTCACTAAATAAGCAAGAAATAAAATTATTACGTAGCATCAAATTATGAATTTCCCCTTAATTTAGCTACGAGTTCTAGGTATTTATACATCCTATCCGCCAATTAGAGTTTGTGCTCAATTTAAGTCGCATATTGGATATTTTCTCAATTTTGTTTAGTCGGGAAGTAGCGGATGTTTTTACACTTATTTTGCCATGAATTCGCGGTTTTTCTCAATTTTAGCCACAAAGTTACCTTCAAAATCCGCAAATTTGCGTATTTTCAATAACAGTCGAAAATTTGAATACTTTCAATTTTACCCACGAATGATAGCTTTTTCTACACAATTTATCCACGAATTAGCGTTAGGTCGACAAAGTCCGTTTAAACGTTGCTAAGGGTTTAAACGATTTTGTATTCAAAATACTAAATTCGGATTGGGGTTTAACCTCTTAAGCTCCGCTTAGTGTTAAACGGAACTTTAAACCCATGTGGTCGACCCGGGCCTTAGTGAGTTTCCTCAATTTTAGCTGCGAATTGGAGTTTTCCTCAATTTTTGCTGCAACTTATAGCTATTTTTTACCTTTTTTATAGCGAATTACCACTTATTCACAATTTCGGAAAAAGTGGCAAAAGTTATCGTTTCTCCAAATTTTAGGTGGGCTAGTAGTGATTTTTCTCAATATCAACCGCAAATCAGTGGATTTTTGAACATTTTTGCCCCGCATTATCTTTTTTTTGTTCACTTTCATCCGTGGATGTGTTTTTCTCAGTTTTAGCCCCGAACAAAACACAGATGCCTCGGACTGGCGTACTATCAACCACAGCCGAAAACTATAATTTCTTCAATTTTAACCGTGAATTAGATATTTTTCTGAAATTTTTCCGCGAATTAGCATAAATGTCGTCAATTTTAGCAGCGACGTAGCGTTTTCATTCCGTAAAGACAATTTTTCTTGGTCGTGACTTTGAATTGGCGTTTTCCTCAATTTTTGCTGCAAATTTGTGATGTTTTACCTTTTTAGCAGTGAATTAACACTTTTCCCCGAGTTGAACTGCAAATGGCGTTTTTAATCAAATTAGCCATGCTAATGAGTGATTTTTCTCAGTAATGGCAGCAAATTAGGAATTTATTTTTAAATTGGTGCTATGGATTAGCGATTTTTCGAGTTTTAAGCCCGAAGTTGACTTCAGAGGCCACGGATTTGCGTTTTCCTAAATTTTTGCCGCTAATTTGGGGTTTATCTGTAGTTTCAATTTTAACCGCATATTAGAATTTTTTCTGCACTTTATGCGCGTTCCTCAATTTTTGAAGAAAAATGTGAAATTGCGTTTTTAATTCCTTGAAAGCGATTTTTTTTTGCTGATTATAGCGATGTTTTGTTTTTTTTAGCAGCTAATTATCACTTTTCCTCAATTTGAGCAACAAACTAGAGTTTTTCTTGGAGTTTTAGCCGTGCCAGCGTGATTTTTCTCAATAATGGCAGAAAATCAGCAGTTTTTTAAACATCTTCGCTCTGAATTATAATTTTTCTCCACTCTTAGTTATGGATTAGCGCATTGGTCCAGTTTTAAGCCCGAAGTTGCCTTCAGAGGCCACGGATTCACATTTTCCTAAATTTGACCAGCGACTCAGCGTTTTCCTAAATTTTAGCCACGAATTAGGGGATCTCTAAATTTTAGCTACCTACTAAATTAGCGGTCTTTTCATTTATGTATCCGCAAATTCTTGTTTGTTCTAGACTTTATCTGCGAATTAGCGATTTTACTCAATTTTAGGCCCAAATTAATTAGTGAGTCTTTCCAATTTCGGCCGAGAATTAGCCTTTTGTTGAATTTTAGCCGGTAATTAGCGCTTTTTGTCAATTTCATTCGTGATTTGCCTTAATTTTAGCAGCGATTTTATTAGTGATTTTTTTCATCACTTCATTAAGTGAGGGAAAAAAGACATCTTACCCTTCTACTGCAAGTAACACAACTAAACGTAACATTCTGCGCAATTGAAACTATTTGAAGCCACCTGGTGGCTTGGTGGATTGGTGGCTTCAAATAGTTTCAATTGCGCAGAATGTTACGTTTAGTTGTGTTACTTGCAGTAGAAGGGTAAAATGTCTTTTTTGGTTTATGCTCATAGCTTATTTTTACGTGTCAATGTGAGATTTTAAGTAATGTATTGTTCGTGCTATTCTTGTACATAGTGTCAGTTGCTGATGAGGGGTCACAGTTGTGCCCGAAATGCATTCGACGTATTAAAGGAGACTGCAAAGTATTTTGGTTGTACTTAATTCTGAAAGTTTGGCGCGGAGCATTCACAGAGGGACAACCGGTAAAAGGAGGTGGATTCCATTATAATCAACATTTTGATTCAGAAGTAATGTTCATGACATATTTCACTTGAAAATAATGCTAGAAGTTTTAGATAGCCGTGTTCTGTGCTGCAATATCAACTTCAATATTACTGACTTAGTCATCCTAAGCTCCTAAACGTGCGTTCAATTCTTTTTAATTCTCAAATTAGGTGTTTAATTAACCATTGTAAACGTGCGTTCAATTCATTTTAATTCTCAAATTAGGTGTTTAATTAACCATTGGAACAAGAAAAACATAAAATAACACACTTGAACTCATTTACTGCTATTGCAAAATAGATGTGCTAGCGGAGCCAGACCTCTCTGACGGGAGCGATTTTCCCTTCGACCTTGAGAACCGCGCGGTATCCCAAGCGAAGCAACTTGATATCTATACAACTTTGGGCCTCACTATGGGGAAAATTGACGTTGAACGCCACAAAGTCAAGGGCAAGATTTATTCAAAAGCCACGCCAAGGGCAATTTTTAAGCAAAACGTCACATTGTGAGGAAAAAACTCTTTCGAAAGGCTACAAATCAACGAGTAAACTGTACGCATTACGCACAATGTCTCACGGCGGACATATTCAAGGCTAAATTTACGTGAAATGCTGCATCAAGGACAACAAACATGCGAAATGCTTCATTGTTAAGATGACATAGTGTCCATTTTATAATTCGTTATGAAATTGTCAATTTCAATAACGAAATTGTCTGTTTCGTGAGAAAACTTTCAATTTTATAAGACAACTTAGGCTTATATGAGCCTAATGGTCGATTTTATGAGGAAATTTTCAGTCTAAAAGGTGTCAATTTTATGATTACGTCATCAGATTGATAAGAAAATAGTGAATTTTATTAAGAAAGTGACATATTGCATGAGAAATTGTCAATGTAATAAGAAAATTGGCTTTTTTGAATGAATTTCAATTTTATAAGGAAATTGTTACTTTCAAGAGGAAATCGTAAATTTTCTAGGAATCGTTAGTTTTACAAATAAATTGTCAGTTTCACGAAGAAATTGTCATTTTTATTAGCAAATTGACATTCAAACGCGTTGTCAATTTGATTAAAAATGTGTCAACTTGAAACAGAAATTGTCCATTTGACGTAGGAATTGTGACTTATCCACAATAATTTTATTTTTGATCCTTGGATGGAACTTATTAATTTTGTCCCATGGGCACTCGATGGGCAATTGCCCTACTGGGAATTATTGTTAATACAATAATCGACACCGACGACTGACATCCGGCATCGACGATCGATTTGCGATCGTTTTATTTTGGGTTTCAACTTGTTATTTTTAGTATGAATATTCGTTTATACGCGGAAATAATCGACTTTAAAAGTGAATTGTCAATTTGAATGAAGAAAATGTCAATTTTATGAGGAAATTGTAAATTTTATGAGGAAATTGTCAATTTCATGAGGAAATTGTCAATTTCATGAGGAAATTGTCAATTTCATGAGGAAATTGTCAATTTCATGAGGAAATTGTCAATTTCATGAGGAAATTGTCAATTTCATGAGGAAATTGTCAATTTTATGAGGAAATTGCCAATTTTATAAGGAAACAATAATCATTTTTATACGTAATTGTCTATTTTATGAGGAAATAGTCAATTTTATGAGGACACTTTCAATTTTATCTGAAATTACATATTTTATGAGGAAATTGTATGTTTTCTATGGAAATTGTCAATCTTACAAGGAGATTGAGGTGAAGCCTCCGCAGCGCCGAGCGTAAAGACAAAATAGCTATCCGAATTTCTGAGCTGTCGTGGGCGTTTGGGGTGCGAAACTTGCCTATTTGGGTATGGACAGCAAGAAAGGTCGGGACTTTTCTGTTCTTGTTGTCTAGTTGGCAGGAATTCATTTCTTAGGGGAGTTCGAGTTCTCGTGGCGACGAAGCCGAGAGACTCTTGCAGGCCACTCTTTGAACTGGGCAGAATCCCGACGCTTGTCGCCGTGTTCATTCTTAAAATGGTCTGTAAGACCACGAACTTGGCTGATGGACAGCAGATTTTGCCCCCTCATCACGGATGGGCAACACGTCACAAGGAACGGCTTTTACCTGAAATTTGCCGCTTAGACAGATCGCAAGGCTCCAACCTGTACGCCGTAGGGCATCGTTTATTTCATAAGCTACCCACTGGAGTCAGGAAATTTTCGTCGGGTGCGTTCAGGAGGTGTGTCCAGGAGCTCTTCCTTGATCTCGTGCCATATTCGCTGGATGATTTCTTCAAGGCGGATCTATAATGACTCGTTATATTTATCGTTTATTTATTGACAGTTTTGGTACCAAACATATGTATATTGAAAGAATTAACTAACGTTGTATTACGACGAGTGTTGCGTTGCAATAAACTATTACTTATTACTACTACTACCTATTACTACTAATTTATTTATGAGAAAATACCTCTTGTGTGTATAGCGAAGCAAACGATTTGGGTCATGAGTGCCGTTGCGTGAAGTTGGCCGCACATAATCATGATGTATTTTCTTATAAATAGGTAAATGTTTTGCATGGCTAAACTAACGATAATTTGGGCTAAACAAACGACGTTCTGTCTGAATTTGTACCGAAACAAACGATTGGGTTCATGTGTGCCGTTGCGTGAAGTTGGTGGCACACATTTTGTTTTGTGTTGTTGTTGTTTTTTTAAATTGTATGTTGCAGGGCTAAACAAATGTAAACAAATGGTAAACAAACGAAAAGCGCCATATTCGTCGTGTTTAGTGATATGTGTACCACCATCAGGTTCACATGCATAGCAAAATGTTTACTTTTTATGGAGCAACACTAACACTTTTTTAGCTGGGTGAATGAAGTTCTGGGGTCCTTTCATCAATTTCTGAGTGTCAAATTATCCCATTTTTATACAGAAAAATCCACGTTTTGTCCTCGTGGTCCCAAAATCCAAGTTCCGGCTCGATTTACAGCGTCGAGAAGCAACGCAGCCACTTATATGAAGCGTAACATTCAGTGTCTTATGGTAGCAATAATCGTATACAGAGGTTTAATAGTCCGGTTGGTGGCCAATAATGGACGTTCAGCACGGCGAGCGAACGACAGTTAGAACATGATGTGATGACACAACGGCGGAAGGGTGGGGGAGACTGATGAGTCTTCACTAAAAGCCCTTCGTTGCAAATATCATGGAATTTGTATTTTTTTTTTTTAATTACAGAAAATTAGGGAATTGACTAGAACTGATTCCTACTCTTCCCCTTAACTGGCTTTTTTGCACCGATAAAAGAAAATGTGTTCCGAAAAAATGACTGGACGACCTAAAATTGCATGTTCCCCCTCCCTGCATTTTTCATTTTTGCTTCTAACATCGAATGTTACCGATCGTATTATTTTCTCTCTCTCGGAGAATGCTTTTCTTAAACGAATTTTTGCCTTATGTACTTATTACGTACGAGAAAACGTTGGCAACCCATTGGTGTCAAGGGGGAGGGGGAACTATGCTTTTATTAAAAAAAAAATCTTGATAGTGAAGAAAAAAAAAACCTGAGTACATTCAAGTACTGCCTATCGACCATCCTCACAAACAAGCAAAAGCCAAGTGTTTTCCCCACCGTGAGGCACCACCCTACAGTGAAAGCTCTTCTTCGTTATCGGCTGGAAAAGCAGGCGAAGTTGACTGAGGAAAAGCGCTCTAGGAGGCACCACTGGTCATCGTACACTCGAATTTTCAAACTAAATCCCTGAGTGACGTCATAAGAATGAATCGATTCAGTACCGAGGTTTTTTTTTTTTTTTCTTTATTCATTTCGAACTTTGTAACGTCTGAGAAATAGGGCCTTTTTTTGTAAGCATTTATTTCGTAAATAAAATATTCCTGCCTGGGATTATTGACTGATTTGTTAATGCAATAACCATACATTGAGGGGGATATTTCCGAGAACTTTTAAGATTGGTTGGAGGTGGGGTAACAAAACCACTTTTATTGAATAAATGTCCAAGAAAGTCATGACCAGCTGACGTCAAGTATACAGGTGGAAATTTTCATTTCCTTTCAATTTATTATACGAGCTAGGAAACAATCAGTAACTCACTTACCCCAGTTGTTTCGTTGAAATGAGCGGAGTCTTGAGTGACAGGAAACCATTAAGAGCTCTCGAAGGGTTAAACGATGAGGGCGTTTCAATGTCGGATGCGGAGGCTTTGTGTGAGAAACGACGACCGTTGGTTTTTCGCCGACAGCAAAAGTACAAAGCGATGCCAGTACAAGCGAGCAATATGAGTGCTCCAGTAACCAGAGCTGCTCCGACCACTATCTCTTTTTTTTCCATAACCACCTTGAACAGACAATGGGAATGGTGGTGAGAGGGGGGTAGTTTTGAGAATATGGCTCGAAATAATACCAGAAGGTGTGTACGTATATGTATTTCACTTATAAGGAAAGAGTATTCACCGGACTTTTACTCATTAAATGACAACAACCTGGCAAAATTATAATTCACGAATTCCTCCTGAAAGTGGACCAACATCTCGTGATTAAGATCGTTATTTTTTTAGAAAACACAACCGAATAACTAAACTGCAAAAAAACTCACAGATTATTATGAAAAAAAAAAAAACAGGAGAGATAAATTTAAACCTTATCGAGATAACGTTAATAACGTGGTCATTTGCACTGAGTACTTCGTACAACCAGAAAGGTTGATCATGTTTTTATACATATTAACAAAAATTGTTTAGTGCATTCTGAAGGCATACGTTCTCCGAATTAACGTTAATTAATCAATGTCTGAAAGCATAAGAGTGAAATTTATCCGTGGTGAAAGCATTTTGTAATACACATACACCATCAAACAACGGTAAGCCGCTCGGATGAAAAGACCTTGTCGCTGTCTCGCCCTTTATCAGACCCAAACTCACATAAACATGAAAAATCCATTTTGAAAGAAACTTACCATAGGTCGGCCGTAAACAATGTGAGGCATATAAAATGTCGAATCAAGAGCTGGCGTGGATGGAGTGGGGTTAATGCGAATGTAACTTTCGACCACCATGTTTTTAATTTATTCAAATCTGCAATGTGCGATGAAAAAAATACATAGTAAAATCATTCAAATGAAGTATTCAGATATGAGTCATTCCAATATTGCAGCCTTCACTCAGCGTTTTTGTTAACAGCATGCAGAACTTATAAGAGCGGATCTCAAAAGAGCTAACATGAGTGATAATGGTGGTGCGGGGAGGGATTAATCAATATTCTATAATACTGGAAAGTTGTGAGATGTAAATTTTCCAAAGATTAGCTGGAGGGAGGGGGAGTAACGCCATCACCATTGTAGTAAGGGTGGAAACTTGTGGCGTTGTGGCCTTTAAAGTGGATAGGATAGGCAATAACACGCACGACAGTGCGAGTTATGCAGGTTCAAGAAAAACTAACTTCCGACACGACTGTATAAAAATTCCAAAATGATTTTTGTTTGATCCTTGGTACATCGGAATGGACACCGTGAGTTGTATTGAGCGATACAAAAATGTAATATGTATAATTTCAGACAATCACCAGCTTAAAACCTGTTTTCAGGACGAAAACTATCACTTTCTAAGTTTACACTGCAGTAAATAATGCCACAGAGTTTTCCTGGTCATTGTGGACTATTTTTATGATAAGTAACATAAACGAAGGGATGACCAGTTTGCCTAATTCATCTCTATGTTGCCGTGTTTGCGTGACTTCACGAAGTTTCATGGATAAACAAAAAACAATCAGACCCAAGTTGGAAGGTTTTTTATCAAGAACAAAAAACTTGTTGGGTCGGGCGTGGGAGTGTTGAAAGCATTATTTAACTTTTATTTCTGGAAAATTATTCTCCCTCGGTACAATGCTAATCCTCTTGTCTTTAACGTTCAACTGCGGCAACACTTGACCTCATTTCTATAAACTCGAGTGACTTGAAGTATTTCTAGATTCGATCAAAACTCATGTCACCTCCATTTTGTGCACTGGGGCGCGTTATAAAGTTAATCAGCAAGCTTATAGTAATGGGCGTTTAAATGTATTGTGCAAACTTTGTGTTGTTTAGCTCTACGGCTCACTTTATTTCTCTCTCTACCTTCCTCACCCCATCACTTTTTCCCTTTATTCACCCCCATATTCTACGCTACAATAACCAACTGCTCACACAGAGTTTATTTTCTTTTGAATCATGAATTATTATTGCCTCCGTATGATTATGCCGCCTCCATTTTCTTGCAGTTGAACAAAACCGCTAGGTACTCATCAACTATGTATGGAATGCATCATCATTCTTACCAATACCCGTGGGTCACGTTCGTGTAGGCACAACAGGGAAAACCGGGATAGTTTTGAAATTGTTTTCGTGTCAGAGCCTATCATTCTTGCTTTACGAGGAAAAGCCAAACGGAAGTGCAGGTTATAAAATGAGGGGAGCATATCACAAAAAAAAACATTTATATCTCAATAGTCTAGAATATACTGACAAATTCTCACCCTAAAAATAGCCTAAAAGAGTCAAATACGCCCATAAAGTGGGAAAGATGACTCTAATTTGTGGCCTGAAATGGTTGAACCAACTATTTATACCGTGTAAACGAAGAAACAAACCATTGACTTCACATAAATAAATTGACCATTTTGAGTACTTAAGTGGCCTGTACATCAGGTTGCCAGATCTCCGGTATTCGCCGCCCGGAGGCTCCGGGCCTGGATCCCGATCTCCGGAAGCTAAAAAAAATCCCTACCAGAAGAAAAAAATCTTGGAATCATTTTACGTGAGCGTTATATTTATTTTGGCTACCTCTTAAAGAAGGCTTTAACTAAAAAATGCCCCGACCTTAAGAAAGCCCTGAACAAATAACGGCTCGTCCTCGACCCTTTCCGCATGCCAAGAAAATGAAAAATTTCCCTCTGTTGATGCAGCAAATAAAAATTTATAACCAAACAGTCTGGTTTTCCGTTCAAAACGTTGACAAACCCATCCCAGAAAATTGATACTCACTGAAATTTTACCCGATCATTCGTATAAAAAATTATTTTATCGATTTTTCTCCAATTAACAAAAGATTTGAACAAAAAAATTTGCCGTTTTGCTTTTCAATAACCCACGTCGTGGGACGAATGAGCGCTTTCCCTCAATTTTAGCAGTGAATTAAAGCTTTTTCTGACTTTTAGCCATGAAGTTGCCTACTGAAATCGTGAATTTAGTTTTTTCTCAATTTTAGCCACTAATTCGTCCTTTGTCTCGATTTAGCCACGAATATGCGTTTTTTCTCAATTTTAACAGCGAATTAGCTATGTCTTTCCATTTAGCCATGTCTTCACATTTATAGCTACAAATAAGGGATTCATCTTGAATTTAGCATCGTATTATCGACCTTTTCATATTTACCTATGATTTTCCAGTTTTTCTCCAAATTAGCGTTTTTTTCTTATTTTTTGTAGTGAATTAGCATTTAGCCCCAAATTAGTGTTTTCCCTCAATTTTAGCAGTAAATTAGCGATTTTTTCACACTTAGCCATTACTTAGCGCTTTTTCTGAATTTGAACCAAAAAGTTGTCTGAAAAACCACGAATAGGCGTCTTCTCAATTTTAGCAGCAAATCATTGTTTTTTTTTTTTTTTTTTTTCAATTTCAGCCGCGAATCAACGGTTTTTATAAATTATATCCCCGAATTAGCGCTTCTTCTCAATTTCAGCTCCAAGATACCTCGAGAAATCGCGAATTGGCGTTTTCTTTATTAACGATTTTTTTCAATTTTAGCAGCGAAAACTTTTTATGCAATTTAGCTGTGAATTGACGATGCATTTACGTAGCGACGAATTAGCACTTTTTCTCAATGTTAGCCTCGAATTAGCGGGATCTCTAAACTTTAGTCGCGTATTAGCTCTTTTTCTCAATTTTTAAACCGCAAATAGCTCCAATCACAAAAAACGCTCAGACCATAAGATGTTCCCTAAAAATGCACTCACCCATAAAAACTGTAATTGCAAAACGCTCAAACCAAAGACGGAAAGCACTGAACACCAAAAACGCTCGAACCACAAGACTCTAAACATGGCGCGGATTCAGTAGTTCACCTGGACTAATCAATCTGCTAGTATTTCACGGGTTTTCCCAGGAATTTAGCTGGTCTCATCAGATCCAACCACTTGAAATTTCGGGTTTGAAGATGCCGAATCCGCTAAATTGGTTTCTGAAAAGTGTCAAATCCACGAATTTAAGGGTTTGAATGAACTAAATCCGCGGATGTGTTGATTTAAATGAGACAATTCCTTCAAAACTGCTTTTTGAACAGTGCAAAATCTCATGCAGTGAAACCCGCAAAATCCGCTTGTTTTTTCGGGTGAGTCAATCCAGTGAAATGGGGGTTTTTCATGAGCCAACCCTTCGAAATTGGTTTCTTACGAGTTCGATCCGTGAAATCGTTGAGTGAGCAAAATCCGAGAAATTCGGTTGCGTGAGTGCCAATAATCCGAGAAATTCGGGCTAAGAGTGGTTAAATCCACGAAATTCTTAGTTAAATGGGGAGAAAGCCGTGGACTAGGGTCATCTCTGGGGTCACAATTTGGGGCTTATAAGACAATTATTCGTGTTTTGAGGTCGAACAGCACATTTTTTGATTACCAGACTGCAGGGCAAAATGTTCACTGTTGTCGACTAACTACAATGGCCCAGGGAGTGAGTGGGGAGACGGGTTCCACACACGAATCCAAATTTCAGAATGGTCCCACCGATTTTGGAATTTGGACCTCTAAGTGCCTTCAGATTAGTCCTTTGGTCCAATAAATTCAGGTTGTCCCTTGTGTTCAAATAGTGCAGATTGGCCCTTTTGGCGCAAAGGCGTTGTGTACATATTGAACCCCCCCCCCCCTGTACCTGAAAACCGTAAATGTATACCTCCGGGCGCAGAGCCTTGGCTATCTGACCATCCTACCTATTCGCCTTGATCATTAATTATTCAGGCAGCGTTGTAGTTGACCATTTATGGAACCAGTTGTTGTGGGTAGTTTCCATTAGAAATTAGTAGAAGAATGCCCACATGAACTAGTTCCCATGTGGCCAACGACAGCGCTGCCCGAATTATGAGATTGGCGAATACATCTCCAAAAAATTAAATGGATGGGGGGGGGGCATGCCTATGCGTTATCCCAGAATTACTAAACTCGCTAACGATTCACACCCACCGGCCATTCTGACTGGAATAAGGGACTGCTCGTGCCTAATAATGGAAAAACTGGCTATTTTGAGTTCAAAAATTTGTGTAACTTATGGTGTTTTCCATTTACATAAAACTTTGCCCTGGAGCCGAGGATTTCCATCCGTCTTCTTTGTTACCATAATGATATAATTCAGAGAAAACGAGTGTAAGTGCTAGGCTTCAGAGCGGAATTTTAAGGAAATGGAAAACGCCATTACTATTTGTGACGTACATGGCAAAACAAAAAACGATAGCGCCCTCCTAAGCTTGGCTGAAGGACTCGGAAGGTTACGGTAACTTGATAACGTTCTTCGATATCAGGGGCTCTCGAATTTACGAGTTTTTTTGTAAAACAGAGGGACTTTGCAAAGATGATCGCGGTCAAACTGGCCCGGGAGACCGGGCAAAGGGGAAGTAATGGAGGGACACAGAAGAGATAAAGTTTTTTACGGACGGTTCAAAAATTGAAACCAGAATAGGGAAGGCAGGGTCGGGCATATACATCCCCGGAATGGGGGCGGCAGAGAGCCTGACGTTGGGGAACTCAATGAAATCCGTGATTGGGCGGAAGCCCGGGCAGCGGGGTGGGAGGCAGAAAATCACTGTAAGTTGCCTATAGTGCTCCTGAAAACAGTTGACCAACAACTATTCTCCTCCTTTCAAATCGACGTATTAACAATTTTCACCCATTAAATAGCCTAAAAGTGGCTTTTCATGCTCTTAAAATTGAACAAATTACTCTAAAAGAGACCCGAAAATAGCTAAACTAACGTTTCACGCTTTGAAAATTCTCATGAACGGATCATTCGAGCCATGAGAACGCCTAAAACGACCGTTCGTGCCCCAAAAATGGCCAAACGTGACTGTCTGGGTCGTGTCCCAAATTCAAATCACCATATCTGTCGTGAGCTCCATGTTCACATCCTGAAAATGGCTAACTGTGAAACATTTGCGCTCTAGAAATGGTTCGACGGACTGTTTGCGACTTGGAAACGGCAAGACTGGTTATTTTGAGCACGAAAAGTAGTTAAAGTGACAGTAGTAATTTGAACCCCTGACAACAGTCCAATTTTATAATTCATACTCCAAAAATGGACGTGTAAACTGTCAATTAACACACAGATTAGACAAACTGGCTATCTCACTCTAAAAATAGGGGACGAATTGAAAAAAATTACTAATTAGCGGTTTGAATTCATAGGCTGGCACTAATACACAGTCAAAATTGAGTAAAAATGGCTTACCAAATAACCGTTAAAATTGAGAAAACTCAATAATTAGCGACTAAAATTAAGACAAAAGCTGATTCGTGACCAAAATTGAAAATAATCGCTTTTTAGTTTGCTGCTAAAATTGAGAAAAATCACCCACTCGCATATCAAAATTGGGAGAAAGCACAAATTCGCCAATGAAGTGTGGGAAAAACGTTAGTTTGCGGATACAAACAAAACAATCACAAAATCACGGCTGAAAAGTTGATAAAAACGCTAATTCGCGGCTGAAATTGAAAAAAATAAAGGGTTCGCAACTGAAATTCCGAAAAATCGCCAATTCGCGAATAATTTGCGAAAAATGCAGCTTTCACTGCTGAAATAGAGAAACAAATACTTTCACGTGAAACCCGAAGTGTTACCTTGAAACTTAAGATAACAACATAACCGGCGATTTTACCCCCAAAACTCGCGTTATACACTAAAGCTGACAATTTTACCCCTAAGACTGGTGGTTTGAATGCAAACGGATGATTTTAGGCCAAAACTCCGGATTTTATTGATAACTCTGGCGATTTCAACACAAAACTGTTGATTTTACCACAAAACTGACGATTACACTTAATGCTGACGATTTTAGCACAATTCTGACGAATTTACGACAATACTGACTATTTCTTCACATATAAGACGTCATTACTCACAAAACATTCGATTCCACATCAACTCAAAATAATTTCGTCCCCATTTTAGTTGTGAATGTGCGATTTTTCTCCATTTTAGCGTCGAGTTAGCATTTTTTCTCCGTTTTTGTCGTATACTAGCGTTTTTATCTGATTGGCCACAAATTTGCCTCCGAAAACCACGATGTGCCATTTTCTCAGTTCTATGTGAATTGGTCAATTCTCTCGAATTAACTCCCACAGTGAGCCATTTATCTTTATTTTAGCCGCATATTGGCGTTTTTCCTCATTTTAATACATTTCAGACACGAATCAGATGAGTTTTTCCCCAATTTTAGCTGCGAATTACCTAACGCTTTTTCTAAATTTGGCCGGATATTGGCGATTCTGTTCACCTTCTGGAACGAAGTTACTTACAGATGCCACGAATTGACGTTTTCGCCGTTTAAACCGCGAATTAGCGTTTTTCCCTCACTTCAGCGTTTCTTCTCAATTTTTTCGGTGAATCAGTCACGAATTTTTCACCATTTTCATTTTATTACTAGCGATGTTTCACCATTTTAGCCATGAATGAACTATTTTTTAAATTTTTGCATTAAAAAATAGTCCTTTCCATTCAAAACCGCAAGTGCCTCAGCACCATCAAACGACGGAGAATCCATCACACAGATGACGTCATCAACATACCGTCACCATAGCATTACCGGAAGATTGACCCACCCCAGCTAAAATTGGAAAAAAGCGCTAATTCTGAAAATTCGTTGATTCACTGCTGCAGTTAAGACAAGAACGCGCGTTTGGAGTTTACTAATTTTGGTGGCCTGATAATGTACTTGAATTGTTTTTGACTATTTTCGGGTGAAAAATGTGACAGGTAATCTTTTTGTCTCGTCTACTTGGGAAAAATTGTTCATTTCTGTTTTTTAGTCTCCTGAAAAAAAAAAAAATGATTATATTAAGATGCTTGATGAGGTCGGCGTATTGAGTCGAAGAATGTCGAAATGGAATAAGGTCGTTGTGGATTTTATCACAACCCTAAAGATCGTCGATAATATTGTTAGCAATTGTACTGTACATTATCAGGCTACCAAAAGGAGTTACATAATTCTAAAACGCCCGTCGGAACTGGCAAGCACTTTTCTTTTTTTAACGTATTCTTTAGTTTCGCGTTGAACTGAAACAAGTGGCATTTGTTTTCTCACACTCTCAAGTTACACCTGGGAAGCGGGTGCGCTTGTGAGCACCCGACGCGGTTAACAATGCCAGCACAAAACATGTTCGCGTTGCATTAGCGTAATTCGCGACAGTAAAACTTGACACTTGTCACTTTTTTTTTCTCGTGAGTTTTAGAGAACACCGCTCATTTTATTAGTGGTGCCGGTAATCTTGTTAAAAAGTTTTAACTTCCATCCCAGCGCGAGTAAACCAGTTACCCTGTGAGGTAGTTTTGAAGCGGTCGCCATCGATCTTTTCAAGAGAGTTAAAAGGATATAAACCGTACCTATACCAAGTTTATATACTAGTTGCTATAAAGCTATCTTAACATTTAGTACGACAAAAGCTTGCTTTTTGATTTGGAAGTCTCTTTTACCGGAAAAATACAGCCGAGACGTGAACGAAGGCCAAAACAAAGATATACCTTAACAGCCAGTTTTCTGGATTAACGATCACTATTGAAGTCAAGCAGAAACCTCTGCCCATTTATTCTCGTTGATGTTGCGCAGGAAAAAGAATGCAAATTCAATAATTATATTCCATTCTTTAATGAATGTCCACAAAGTTTTCAAAGCACGATTAAGAGAATTCCAGCGACGAGTTTGTTAGTTTTAACTAACTATACTCCATATTATTGCAGTAACGTTTTGAATTTATCAGAAAGGTAATTCAGCTGTTCATAATTTGGAATGTTTCCAGTGAACTCAATACTATTGAATGGTAAACATCCGTAATAACAGATTTCCCCTAAGTTGTGTTACACGAATTAATAATGCATCAGCTTGCTTTCCACATTCGTTCATGCGTTCTGTGGTGGTTTTCTCATGTACTCATACACTTGTTAGGGTGAGCTCTGAGAAAGAGAACAAAATTTAACAGATAACGTTTAAACGCTTTTATTAGATTATTGGACGGTTTTTCGACGTAGCAAAAAACAAGAAATTTGATGCACATCACGCACTCATAGAATTAAGTGGCTTTCAATAAATAATCTATGAAGCAGAGGCAATTGAATGCTATTTGAGGGATTGCGTGACGCCAACTAATTCAATAAAACGATTTTGCGAAATATCTCACTTGAAGATGTAGATAACCGACAAGGCATGTTATGTGCCCCTTCATCAAATAGAAAAGGGGTTTTTATTGTCTTCTTCAACTGAGTTTTTTGAAACTGAAACATTTATTGGGTTTCTTAGTTAGTGACGCATTGTTACAGAGACCAATAGATGAGAATCTCTTCGGTCAAAAATGTGTTTTTTTATGACTATAATTATTAATTTAATAATAAATTAATTAAACTGATGTTATCCGGACGACGATGGAAGGGCATAGCCCAACACAATTGGAGTTTCGATAATAAATGGCTCCCCGGCGTAGTGATGCACGAGACCCAGACCGAGACAAGACCATCATTTCTGGCGCGAGACCTGGTCTCGGAATTAAAATAATGAAAAAAAAAAAAAAAAAAAGATGGCTCAAAAAAGACGCCTCGCCCGTCCAATTTTTTCTTTCGGCCTCGAAAAAATCGCTTTCTTGCCTAGGCCTATAATCTATTATTCCTAAGATCATTCTTAAAGAAGTGTTTGAGCAGATGTTCATCGTGCGTAAAGACCTACTTTACACAAGCCGTGCGGTAAAGAGTTCACTGTTTTAATGAGTTAACTCTTTACCACACGGCGTGTGTAAAGTAGGTCTTTAAGCACGATGAATGATGGGTGAAGGATGAGTGGAACCGTAAAAACTATAACCCAAAAAGGTCAAAGTCAGTTGATTATGTTGGTGAGTTGGTAGAAGAATTGAGGCAGGGAAGCCCGCTTTCATCTTACGCGCTTCTTTTGTTTCTTCTTTTTTATTTCTCTGGAATGAAGTTGTGTGGTAAATGGGAGACTCTACAGAACCCTTATATTGAATATTATGAACCTAATTGACTTTAAAAGGCTTTGAGCGATCGAAGGTAAAAAAAGCGTACGATCCTGAGGCGTATAATCGCACTACAAACTCTACTGATGATGACATCGTGCCTCGTTCGTCGCTGCCAGTTGACAGCAGCCAACTGGCTGCCGCGGCCAGGCTGCTTAGTGCAAGGGAACCCTAATTTTGCGTTGGAAACTTCCCTGGGCCACTATCATCAAACTCGACACCGCTTTCAATTTTTTTTTTTTTTTAACTAACATTCCCAGTCGAAGGGGGGTCGATGTATGAGGGGGGATTAAGCACCTCTGCCTCGTCGTGTCCGGGAAGGGAAGTCTCTTGCTTGAACTAAATGAGTTGGCATGTGCGAGATTTTTGAGTTGATCTCGTTGAATTCCCAACTGTTCCCCTTTCACGTTCTCAGTGTGACGATTGTTTTAAAGGCACGATTCTATTTTGGGGCAATTACAAAGCTCTTTGGTCATTAATCAGTAGTGTATCACTTATCTCCCTTCGTGCCACTAGCCACCAAGGAAGGAAAGCAAAGTATAAATTCATCTATCGTCGTCATATGTAATCATTGAGGCGAGAATAGGATCACTCGTCACTATAATATCACACATACTTTGAATTCGCGCCTTTAACTTTGCGAGACGAGACCGAGACTTTCGAGACCGATACCGAGACGAGACCGACTTTTCATGATCGAGACAGAGACCGAGACGAGACCGACTTTTCATGAGCGAGACCGAGACCGAGACCACTCAAGTCTCGTCTCGGTCTCGTGCATCACTACCCCGGCGGGATTTGAACCCGCAACCTCTGGATTACCAGTCCAGCACGCTGCCAATTGCGCCACGGAGACGCCTTTGGGAGTCGTACTCCGAGGGATAAGCTAAGCTGAACCCCACCCAGGTCCATTGTTTCTCGAAACTCTAGGCGTTTCTCCTGATCGGTAAACCACGCCGAAATTTATCTTATCTGGATGTTTTGAGATGGATATAATGAATATTTCTGTCGCCGGTATTTTTAATTAATAAATTTATTAAACTGATGTTATCCGGACGACGATGGAAGGTTATAGCCCAACACAATTGGAGTTTCGTCTCCCCTTCCATGCCCTTCCATCGTCGTCCGGATAACATCAGTTTAATTAATTTATTAATTAAAAATACCAGTGACAGAAATATTCATTATATCCATCATTAATATAATACATATTTTACGTTCAGACAAACATGTCACGCACGTGTTCAAATCCCCACCCTCTCTCCAGTGGTCCTGCTAGCAAGAAGGCTCTCTCTATACGCCATTATTCTTTGGTATTGACAATTCACGTTCTTTCTTGGAGTCATTTGAAAAAGTAAAAGCATTATAAGCTCCTGTAAAATATCCTATAGCGACTGAAATAAGACCTTAAAATCCTCAGGTTTTAATGGAGCACTTCAACCTTGATCGTTCCCTCCCTCCAACGCGGATAAGGGAACCTAAGAGACGTTTAGCTACTGTCACGAGACCAATTTTTAATGGGCATTTCACCTTTCACCCCTTTTTAGATTATGATGGGGCGTAGGTTGTACTGTGTACCAATGGAAGAAATTAGGGATGGACTCGGGCTGGGCCTTACATTTTATTTTCGGGTCGGGCTTCGGGCCGGGCCGAAGATTTTCTCGGGCCGGGCCGGGCTGAGGTTCGAAAAAAGCCCGAAAGCCCGAACATGCGCAAGACAACGACAAATATGTACAATGCCGTTCGTTGAACTTTTCTTTCTTCGAAGTACCCATGTTTCGTCGCATCTGGAGCTCATAGATCCTTATGAGCAAAGGGGTTGGGGGGTCGGATCTGGGACCTCTTTGGGGGTGGGGGGTAATTGCAACTCCTCCCCCTCTCTCCGTACACCCACCACCACCATCCCCCCTTTGTTTACAGCGATTTGACCAGCTCTCAGGGAGGGTAATACTACCATTATCCCCCCCCCCCTTTAGATCCGTCAATGGTGATGGGGGTCCACTAATTGTGATTAGTGTAGAAAATAGAATTGCGCGTATTGTGATCAAAGGGAAAAGCATCACCTACTGCAGGCAATCCGCATCAGGTGATGGAACGAAATTATAATTACTTGCAGCCGTTACTATTTAATACGTCATAAATCATAATACTAAAAGTTATATCAATATAATTAGTGAAAAATTAAAGTGTATTGTGCAACCTGAATAATTGAAAACCTCACTCCTCGTCAGTAATCTTCCGGTGAGGGGGGGGACCCTCAGACTCAGAATTAGGTTGATTTTACCGTGCGTAAAGAATGGGGATGTTTCACACACATACACCTACGACAGGGGCCTGCTTAAACTATTAAAAAATACTCTTTGCACACCGTCAATCATAAATCAACTATTCGAATTTTCACTCTTTTTGGAGATCGTGAAAAGGGAGTTAGAACAGAAACGGACAAAAACACAATTCGAAGTAGAAAAGCATCTAAATTGATGAATAATAATTACTTTGCTCTGTTCCATCAAAGTGTTTGGCAAGGAGCTTCGGTGTTAGGAACATGTTTGGAGTAGAGCCACAGATAACGTGACTCTGATCCTCTTGTTTCGAAGCTTCACACGGACATTTGACGCGTTATGCTCGAGATTATACTATTAATGTTGGTACCTGAAAACGTGCCCGAATGGGCGAAGGCAAAACCCCTGAGTTTTATAAACCCTTCAACGGTGCTTCTGGTCAAAAATCCGTTTCGATTTTCAGACTCCTTGTATCCAGACACTCAAGATATAATAATTATGTCTTTATGTATATTATGTATATTATACGGTTTCTTTCATTTTTGAATGTGAAATTTGTGCCATATACCTTCGCTAAAATTTCCCAGGGACTGGGAGATTTCACATTTTCGAATCTAATTATCGGCGAATTTGCTAGTTTTCGGTATAAAAACTCGCCGTGAAATTCCAATTTTCAGAGATCTTTCACATAGTAACCACAGAGTCCGCAGCTAGCTGCGCCACGACGATGACCAAAGTCTTCTGACGAACAGCCCCACAATTGCAACAGTTTGAGGGTTAATATATCCGCATAGTGATGGGTTTACACCGGGAAAATAAAATTTCGGGTTTTTTCCCTGGGAAAATACCGGGAAAAAACCCAATTTGGGAAAATACTGGGTTTTTATTCGTTTTTCACTCATTGTTGCAACAGACTCATCAAATGAATAATAAAAATACGACTATAGGTATTCATTGCACCCATGGAATCATACGAACTCTCTGTTTGCACAAAAATTCTAGCTGTTACGGAAGACAAAGCTGAAGCCGAGCCTTGCCACCAAATGTCCAGTTTTTTACATTGGAATTCATCGCCTGAGGTTTCCTCGTTTGATGACGATGTTGATGATTCAGGTGCCGTTGCATCAGTTTCGTTGGGCCTTTGAAAAATGAAGTGTGAATTTGCCTGCCGAACCTGTTTTCGGTATTCCAGCGTCCAAGAAGGTTTGAGGAGTCACTGCTTTCTGTATTACTTCTTCGACGATTTTGAATTTTCCAATTGTGGGACAGATAGGTCAGTTTTCCGGCTTTATCAGTCGTTAAACGGTTTCTTTTTTTGCTGTTCATTCAAGAAAACGTGCTAAAGGATCTTTCTGTCGCAGCTGATAAAACTCTAACCGCAACGGAAAACAAAGTTGAAGTCGAACAAAGTCCTTGCCACCAAACACTTGGCGTGACCACCGAGGCACTTTCCCACAAAAATGTCTTCCCCCAGAGTCCATCCTTGGAACGATAGTTGGCCAAATCCTCCATCGCTTTGTCGACATTAACATTCATCTGTGTGGCAAACTTATGAATTTTTAATGCGTTCTATTTGCTCGTCTTGCTCAGCAGCGTCCCCTATGATGATGGTTTCAGGAGGGTCGCAGCGTAATGAACACTACTTTTAACGCTGGAGTCTGTTCTATCTTTCAGTTTTCGTAGAATCAGGGACTGTTCATTCTTGGAAAGTGGCGACCGAGGTAAATTTTCAGCGAGCTTTAGCGCAATGTGGCGTAATGCGAAATGAATTATCTCTATGGAGCAGATAGAGACTTCTCAGAGTTGAGGGAATTGTTACAAGAGGCTGCGCGAGGAAAAAAACTCATGCTTCGAGGCTGAATTCTCTAATTTCTGCAGTGATAAGTTCTATTCAAATTGAACGAATAAAAACCCAATTCGGGTGGGAAAATACTTACTTGGGAAAAAACCGGTTTTTTCCCCCAAAAACGGGAATATTCCCAATGGGTTTTTTCCCTTGACCCATATCCGCACAGTTGCAACATTTTGAGGGTGAAAATCCGCGGAATTTGAATTTTTCTGACACGATTTATCGAGATTCACGTCCTAATTTCACGAATACTGGAACTTTTTGGGCCTTTTTGCCGTGAATTCTGGGGAAAACCAGTCCTAACTGCGCCCTTAACGTTTGAATTTGAACTTGAATTGACTTGCAAGTTTGAAATTTAATGAGTTATTGCATGTTCGTGTCCAAATTTGAGTGATTTTTGGGGTTAATTTGAGCGGAATTACAAATTTCCTTGGTGAATTTACGCTAAATTGACAGTTTCGGGTCCTCGCATGACTTGATTCTTGTGAAAAAGCCAGTTTCGGTCTTAATTTGCGCAAAATTTCGAACTACAGGTCGCCTAACGCAGGGCTTGACTCCGAAGAGTCGACCCCCACCGAGTCATGCACCGTCTATACATTTGTCCTCCTGGAAATTCTACGGAAGCGTTAGATCTCTTGCTTCCTCAAATTTTTCCCCACGAATTGTAAAACATATTTGAACTTCACACTTGGAAATGCATGCTCTTATTCCGTCGCCTTAATCTATGGAAAACAAAAACTAACGCTGCAGTAGTATGTCCCGGAGATCAGAATAAGACTTTGAAATCTGGGTTTGCGCAGAAATACGGCCATATTTTATGTGCAAAAGTATGGATGGGGCTTGACTTGATGGATTCGAAGAAATTACATGGACCCCCCCCCCGCCATAATTTCAGGGAAATTGCCATTGTCGGTGCTAAATGTCCATTACAAGTAGGTAAAATAGTTTTGCCTGGGCCAGTGTTAATCAGCCATGATGTATCCCCCTCACCATTTGGCCACCAAAAAACTAGGCCCGGAGAATCTGCAGACAATTTTACTTGCATGAAGACTCTAAACTGGCCAATTCACTGAAATTGAGACCCAAATAACCAATATTAACATTCTAAGAGTGTTCAAACACGAATTCACTACAGATACCTAACTCCTAATTATGTAATTTTGCGGCTGTTCATCAAGTTTTGGGTGATCTCGGGGCCAGTGTAGCCAATTTGAAGGATTTTCTGTCAGATCTGACGAATTTAGAAGGTGGCTGACGAGAAAAAATTCAGCGCTTTATCTCAATTTTGCTACAATTTTATTTTATATATTTTTTTTAGACGTAATAGTGCTTAAGACAAGTGCTTTATTTTAATTTTTACAAGTGTGAACAAGCATTTCTTAAATATTAACCGCGAATTATATTGCATTTTTTTCACTTCTAGCCATGAATTGTGACGCGTTTCCTCATCAACAGCCAACGTGAACTGACATTTTCTGTATTTTTGCAGCAAACTATCGCTATTGTAGTCTGTGAATTACCTCATTTTCTCAAATTTAGTCATGAATTATCGCTTTTACCTGGTTTTAGGGGTGAGTTAGAGGTTTTCTTCGTTTCCAGTCACGAATTAGCAAGATTTTTCTTGATAGCAGGACAATTCATGCCCTGAAAATGGCCTAGATGACCATTTGCGCATAAAAAATTGCCAAATTGGCAAGTCCCGCTCGAAAAATGGCTAATTTGGGTCCGGACCCAAAAATGGCAGTTAACTGACGGATTCGTGCCCCAACTGATCACTGTCGTTCGCGCCCTGAACATAGGCCCCTTACCCACCAAAGGACCTTACAAGCTAATCAAACCTCCCTTGCCCTCACAGTGATGATTACGCGCACCCTTAGGGCTGCATCAACTGGAATACACTCACGCTAAAAAAATGTTAGACTGGCTAATCACACCACAAAAATGGCGTATAACTGATAACTGATTACTCAAGCCATTAAAATGGCTTATCTGACTTACTGCACGAAAAAAGTGGCCAAAATGGCTAGTTGCGCCCTAAAAATGACTTCCAGTTTCACGCCCTGAGTCTTTGTGATGTTGAGTGCCAGTTCTTTGGCTGATTAAGAGTGTAACATTTTAGTTTACGTGGTCGTACGGCCGGTTTCGGGTGGCAAAGTTGATAGCTTGCTCTAGTACTTTTAACAGATGAGCTATGAAATTGACAATTTAGTTTTATGGAAAGATAGTAGGCAAGTGACTCAACAGGTAGTTTATAGCGTGAAATTAATTACAAGGTTTGGGGACTCAACTATTTCCTCGCCTTTTCCGGAGCCAACAGGAGGCCCAGGACCTGAGCCCTTCGGGCTCCACCTAAGGGAGAGGGCTCGGATTTTTCGATCAAACGGGGATGCTCATCGAGATGGCACCATTTTTCGGGCACTTGCGCACGTCTTCAGAGACCACACACATTTTTCCGGGGACGGTTGCCCCATAATTGACAGCCCTGGACATCTGAATGCGTCGATTTTCACTTTGTGGACCCAGTGAACACCCTGGCATGGTTGGGCCCGCCCCCCCCCCTTGGACCCCCTCCCCTAGAAAAAGTCCTGGACACGCCCCTGGTTAGATTTGATGTAATTGCATGGAAAAATTTGTCAGGCTTTGGGTGCTGTAACGGTTGGCTAGCTTTGGGTTCAAGGGGACTACAACCAACGCCTTTGGTGCCAAAGGTTTTGGTGAAAATTGAAATAACGCTAATTTTGGGCTAAAATTGAGAAAAATGGCTAATTCACGGCTGAAATTCTTGAGAGAAATGACTAATTCACGGACAGAAGTGAGAAAAAGTGCAAAATGACGGATAAAGTGTTATAAACAGCAATTTGCGTTTAAAATGATGAAACACGTTAATTCAAATATAAAATTGGGGAGAATCGCTTAGAGGCTAGGCGCATGGAAACGACAATTTTCAGCTTCTGAAAACACGTTCATGGCTCAAACTGCGAAAAAAACCGTTAATCCGTAGCTAAAAGCGAAACAAATCTCGCTAATTCACAGTTATAATTAAGAAAAGTTGCTACTCCATGGATGAAATTAAGAAAAATCGCTAATTAGCAGCTGGGATAAGGAAAACCACGAATTCACACAGTATAATTCAGATAATTCGCTAATTCACGGCTAAAATGGTGAAAAATCGCTAAAACAACAAAAAAAATCGCTAATTCGCAGCTAAAATGGAGAAGGATTCTTAATTCACCTATAAAATTGGGAAGAAGCGCTAAAGTAAAGAAAACGCTAATTCGCTGATTAAATAGAGAAAGCGTCAATCCGCGGCTTCTAAAGATAACTTCGTCGCAGAGAGTGAAGAATGAAAAAAAAAATTCGTTATTCCGCGGCCAAATTGCAGAAATAGCATAAGGTGAATCACGGCGAAAATTGGGGAAAATATAACTATTTGATGAAACGTAGAAAAATCCAGAAGTATCGGCTAAATTGAGGAAAAAATGCTGATTTGCGGCTAAAGTCAAGAAAAATGGTTTAATTAAAAACTTTGAAGAAAAATTGGGGCGTAAATTTTAGAATATTTGCTTATTCACAGAAAATTGAGAGATAAGGAAAAACACGAATTCACTGCAAAATTCAGATAGATCGCTAATTCACGGCTGAAACGGTGAAAAATCGCTAAAATGACGAACAAATCGCAATTTCGCGGCTAGAATATGGAGAAATTCGTAATTCACCAATGAAATTGAGAAGAAGCTCTGGCGAGTTGAAAAAAACGCTGATTCGCGGTTAACATGGAGGAAACGCGCATTGCGGCTGCAGAAGGTAAATTCGTGGCTGAAAGTTAAACAAAATCGCTAATCCACTACTAAATGAGGATAATGAGCTGATTCGCGGATTAAATTCAGAAAAAGCGAACTTTTTGCAACAAAACTGTCGTTGATGGTTTGCTAGGAGGCTAAAATTAGGTTAAACGCTAATTCACGGCTGAAGCCAAGAGAAGTGATTATTTATGGGGTTAAATTGAGAACATTTGCTATTTCAAAGGAATAAATTGAGAACATGTCAAATCGCTGTTTTCGGAGACAACTTCGTGGCTAGAATTGGAAAATATAGCGCTGATTCACAGGTAAAATCGCTCATTAGCGGCTCAAATCAGGAAAAACACAAATTCATTGCAAGAAAAATCGCTAATTCACGCCTGAAATGGAGATAAATCGCCAATTCGCGGATTAAACGAAGATAAATCTCAATTTTATCACCGATAAAATTGAGAAGAAGTGATGAAGTGTAAAAAAAAACGCTAATTCGCGGATCCCGAAGGCATCTTCACGGAGGCTTTATTGGAAGGTTCGCTCATGGGCGCCAAAAGTCCATGGGACGGCACTGCAATGAGCTGCCCCAGGGCACAATTTTTGTGCAAATGGAAAACGCTATTTTACTGTGATTAACTTACGTTGTTGACGTCATTGAACAGGCCTCAAGTGCGTTTTATTCAGAGCGGCACGGCCTTTTGCTAAGATTTAAAGTGTTGGCCGGCCCTGATCTAGATGGAAGAAGCTACTTGTGTGTAACACTGCAATAAAAGTTGATCATTATGTAGGAATCTAAGCTTACAAAAGACAAGAATATAATCTGCTCAGGGATTCTCGGATAACTTTTCCCATGACGGAAATAACGCAATGTAGAGATTGCTCTTTAATTTCTGAAAGAAGAAAAACATGAGTGGGCAGAGATTGCTTTCCTCTCTCTCACTCCACGCTTTTCAACGTAATATTTCCCTTTTTCAGTCTTGCAAATATACGGACTCCATTTAGCATCAACTAATTTCGGAGTTACACGTATCCTCAAAAAAGGAGCACGCGTGGGTGGTGTTTATTCGGCGTTAAATAGTAAACAGCACAAAAGCTATACTACTGCGTTAATGAAGTAAAAGTATAGAGCATTATTTCTCGAGAGCAACCCTTTTCTTTTTGAGACAATCAATACACTCGTGACGCCATTCACCAGCAGCAAAAAAAAAAAAAAAAAAGGATGAAGAAAAATACACTAACGAAGAGGCTTGAAGCGTGGGGGACAGGATTGAAGCGAAAGAAAGAATGGGGAATGGAAAAGGAATGAGTCTCAGGGGTTTCCCCTAGTCCAAATGTCTCTAGTCCATTGAAACCAAGTTTTACAAGTAAGCAATAAAAAGTTTCGGATTTATACAAAAATTCGCCCCGCCCTTTCCTCGAACATTCAATGATTTTTTTTCGTTAAGCCAACAGTCAACTTTTCCCTCAATCAGACTCACAGCAATGGTTCACCTTTTTTTCCTATTATGAAATTCAAATGTTGTCGCCTTTATTTATTTCAACGCTCAAAATGGATTGGTCCATCATAAAAATTAATAGGAAGGGCCTTGAATAGTGCCACGTCTAAGACGCTTCAGAGGATTCTTTACGAAGAAAAACACGGCCCGAGAAAAGTTGCGTACGTGCGGGGGGAGTCGAGAAAATGACTCTCCATCGGTCCTATAGTAGGGCGATAACGTATATCGCCTGGATTTTCTTTGTTACCGTGGTAGGTAGTTTATTCATGAGGGAAATAAAAAAGTTGGTGGGTACTTCCCAGAATAGAAAACAGTGTTAGGTATGCCCAGGGGAATCCGTTCTAAGTAATATATAAATAAAAAATGTGCACTCTTCCATGGTTGATTGGAGCAATACAAATTATATGAAGGCTCTTGTTCATGACAAGGTGAGTATTAGCGTTTCCAATTGGGGTATCACATTGATTAAACCTTAACCAGTTTTTCGTATACAAACTGTATGGGGAAATATTACAGTGTTCGCCATAATTTTGCTCTAATGTGTTCTCAATCTCACATAGCTCAATCTTTATTGACGCTTTAAAACCCACAAAATTGTTAAATATTGTTCTTTTAAGAATTGCTCGAGCGGCAAACGATGGAATAACGCTGTTTCTTTCTTTCTTTTTTTCTCTCTCGCAGTTTTATCCGATGTCAAAAGCAAGGGGCGTGCTTCTCACTGCGCGCGGTGTATACATAGAGGGAGGCGGGCGGAATTGAATTCCATTAATAAGAGCTTCAACTATTTTCGTCTTCCCGATACCCCCCCCCCCACCACGGTTCACACCAACAGCGCTCGTCGGTCCTTTTCATTCAGTGAGTTTCAAAATCCAATCGTATCACTCAATGGCAGCGTGCGGAGATATCGGGTGGACGATGGAGACCATTCTTTAGAGAAGCCATTCTGATTCCAATGTGGCCAAGTTCTTTACGACAAGTTGAATGGTCTCCTTGGGTCCCTCGGCAGATTCAACTGCTGTTCTGGCCATTGCCTTTAGTTTTGATTTGAAATCAAACTGAACACCTCAACTATCATTTTTAAAAATAAGTAAAAACTAACAGTGTTCAGAACAAAAACTTGAGAGCACTCAAACAAGCACTCCTGTTGCATTATTCGTAAACATATAATGTGCGGATCGTGCAAAAAATTATTTCTCAATATTTAAAATGATTTCGAATTTTAAAAGTAAGTTTTATCTTCACAGTCACCACAATAACGAATTTGCAATTTAGTCAGTCCGCGCCCAGGCTCATTTCACTTAATATATATCTTCTTGATACTTTTCTTGAATGAAGCCTTTGATGCTATGATGAGTGGAAAATTACACTTTCTGTGAAGTTTCAAGCAGATAAAAGAAGACGTACATTAAATTTGTTCAAACAAGAAGCCTTAAAAGCTATTTTATTTCCTTTATGATTGCTTGAACGACTGTAGGAGTAATTCACTTGATGACTAAGCAAAAGTGTTTTGTGGCCGTTATTAAACCTCCGTTACTATCCATGGGTCTTGTGGACCCCACGGACGATTTTTCCTCTTTGTTCAACCCCCAACTATCATCAGGCTCATGAGGCCTTTAGTACCCTTCTTCACACTTATTGTGAAGAACTTAAGCGCGTCATAACCCGGGTTCGAACGTAAGTTGCTCTGCTGCGGATCTCCTTAAGATGTGGCCAGTACCTAGGCCGTTGCCGGCCCTTACCTGGCCTGTACCCCATCATTGGCCTTGACTCCCCAGCAGAGTCGGTCCCATCACTCAGCTCGACCCTACCCCTGCAGCAGCCACAAAAGCGCAGCAAAGAGAGAGTTCCACAGAGCAGCCGAGAGAACCGACCCCTGCGGGCAGCCCCTCGTGAGGGACACCCGCACCTCCACACTGCCATAGTGGAGTCGCACCTCTCTTGCCTCCAAGTACGAGAAGATCGTCCGGAAGATGTCGTTTTGGAGCATCTCGCAGTGCCATCATGACCCTCGGCCACCACACGGAGTCGAAGGCTCCCTGCACATCTAGCAGGACCGCCAGACACCGGTTGTACAGGTGAAAGTAGGCCCCAACAACCCCCCCCCCCCCACCCTGCGACGCTTCCAGAAACGGAAGGACGTTTGGAGATCTAATCCTCCCCACGGCGACTGTAATATACTCCAGTTGTCTCCAGCACCGCATTATTAACGGTCAACCCATTATTATTACAAAAAATGTTGAAGTTTTTTTCAATTTTATGTTCGATTCTCTCTCTCTAAATAAATTGACTTTTGCGTTTTTTTATCGTTTTCCATTGTCAAAATCCTCTCCTTCATCTATAATACACAAAAATTAATTGGCGACGAGAAAAATTTGGAAATCAATGAAGAAAAATCAAATTTGATCGCTTGCGTCGACATTCAGAGACTCGCTTCCACGTTCCTGTAAGTTCAACTTTTATTTTCACCATTTATTTTGTTTTATCTACATCATTGAACCATGGACGCTGAACATTCCCAAGCCCTACTCCAGGCATTCAACACCAGCCAACAATGATCCGGGCTCTGACTCAAAACTTGCCTAGTTTAACACCAAGTGTAGCGAAACCCCTCAGTCTCTCTCTGCCACTTTTCTTCCTCCATTCGAAAATTTCAATCCGTCAAAAGAGAATTTCAAATTACATTGGGCTCGATTTGACAATTACCTTTCTATGAAAGGTGTTTTCAGTGACAAAAAATTGTGCGGTCAAATGCTCCTCAATTCATGTTTGAATTTCATGTTAGTAGTGGAGGGTTAAAATAAAAGGTACGGAGAAACACTAAAATAACTAAAAAACACAAGACTCTTGAGATCCAATCTCATTTAAACGGCGTAGGTATACGGGGGGGATATAGGGGGATAGATCTCCCCCTCCCCAGAGATGTACAACACTGGTACCAACGCTCTAAAGAACACTACAAAAACTCCAAAAATGAGTGTTTCTCGTTGAAGTTAGTTTTAGCAGATTTTCTCGACTTCGATCAGCCCGAAAAGGTCCGCGTGCTTCCAGCTGCTTCCTTGGACTTCGGACCCCACGCAGTAGCTTACCGAGGTAGAGAGGCGAGGGAGGCGGGCCCCCGAAAAGCTCAAATACGGATAAATGAGGATTTTTAGGTTATCCATGGTCGTAGGTATGTGAATGTGAAGAGGTCAGACGGTTGGACAGCGATTTGGCTACTTTTTTTCAGAATTTCAGTTTATCCGACCTAATGTAACGTTGCAAGTGATATCAACAATGACTGTGGGCTAAATGTTCGATTGAGCCCCCGAAAGCCATATTCTGGTGGCTTAAATTGGGAAAATTCGCTCTACCTTGAAGAAAATTCACGGCTAAAAAGAGAAAAAACACCGTGTCCCCGCCGTTTCGTTAGGTCCTTAAGCCCAGTAAAGTGCTAATCGGCAATTTGCAACTTGCTGATGCGGCAAAAAATTGAAAAAAATCGCTAGTATTCGTGATTATACTGCGAAAAAGCACTTAATTAAAACGCTAATTTTCTGCCAAAACTGAGAAAAGTGCTAATCTCCGGCTAAAAAATTGAAAAAAATCGCTAATTTGCTGCTAAAATTGGGGAAAACGCCAAAACTCGAGAAAAATGAAGAAACATCACTCGCGGGATAAAAACGCTACTTCGCTGCTAAATTTGAGAAAAGTTATTACCCGCGAATTACAGCTAATTTTATTCTTAAAGTTGCCCCAGGAATCACCGAGCTGGCGTTTTATAAGTATCAGCTGTGGATTAACGTTTTTCCCCCAATTTTAGCAGTGAATCAGCACATTTTCTCATTTTTAGCTGCAAATCGGTGCTTATTATAAACTCCTAGCCTCGAATTAGACGTGAATTTGCCTCCAGAATCCGTAAAGTCGAGGTAGCGTTTGAGTGCTCAG
The DNA here is from genome assembly GCA_038030265.1 of Corythucha ciliata. Classification (NCBI taxonomy): domain Eukaryota; kingdom Metazoa; phylum Arthropoda; class Insecta; order Hemiptera; family Tingidae; genus Corythucha; species Corythucha ciliata. Next base: position 14,220,369 of record CM075943.1, read on the forward strand.
TCCAAATTTTAACCACAAGTTAGAGGTTTTCTCCATTTTAAACGCCAATTCGTGTTTTTCTAAATTTTACCCTTGAATTAGCGCTTTTTAACAGTTCTAGCCGCTTGAATCAGGGATTTTTCTCAATTTCATTCCTGAAGTTCCCCAAGAATCTGCAAGTTGGCGTTTTCTCTACTTCAGCAGTGAATGAGCACATTTCTTAATTTTAGCTACGAATTGTAGCGCTTTTTCTTGATTTTATCTGTAAAATTGAAACTTTACATGGGTACCTTAGTTGTGAATTAATGTTTTCCTCCACTTTTAGAAGCGAATTCGCCTTTTTCTCCATTTCACGTCGTGAATCAGCGCTTTAGCTGTAAAATTGAAACTTTACATGGGTACCTTAGTTGTGAATTAATGTTTTCCTCCACTTTTAGAAGCGAATTCGCGTTTTTCTCCATTTCACGTCGTGAATCAGCGCTTTTTCTCAATTTTTAAAGCTGCAAAATTCCATCATTCTACCTTAATAGCGTGTTTCTCTATTTTTAGACTCGAACACGCGTTGTTCTCTTTTTTATCTGCCGTGAATTAGTGTTTCTCTCAGTTTTATCCGCGTGTATTAGCGCTTTTTCTCAATTTCAGCCCCGAAGTTGCCCCCAGGAATCAGCGAGTTCTTATTTTCAGTTATGAATTAGGGGGTTTTTCTCAATTTCAGCAGTAAATTAGCACCTTTTTCGTAAAATCGTAACTTTTCGTACCTTAGCTGAGTTTTCCTTCACTTTTATTTAGTCGCGAATTCGCGTTTTTGTCTTTTTTCACCCGTGAATTAGCGCTTTTTCTAAATTTCAGTTCCAATGTTGCTCCGAGAAACCATGAGTTGGCGTTTCTCCCTTTTAGCTGAGAATTAGCGCTTTATCTCAATTTTTAAAGCTGCTAAATTGTAGCACTTTATCACAATTTTAGCCGTGAATTAGCGTATTTTTTGTTGTTTAAGACAGGAATTCGCGTTTTTCCCTTTTTTCCTTGAATTAGCGCTTTTTTCAGTTTTAGTAGCGTGAATTAGCGCTTTTTCTTAATTTCATTGCCGATTTTGTCCCAACAATTCATGATTTTGCGTTATCTCAATGTCAGTAGTGAATTAGCGCTTTATCTCAATATTAACAGCCATAAATTTCAGCAATTTTTATCAATTTCAGCCACGAATTTAGCCGCGCGGGAAATTTAGGTGTTGTCCCGCAAGCTATTTTCAAGTCCCGTTTCGCGACCGCGCGCACTCCTACAGAGGATTTGACTTTGCCCACTCAATCTCATGCGTGAAAGAAGGAATGTGTGAAGGATAATCACATTCGCTTGGTGCCACACATTTATGTAGCCACGTGAAACGACAGAAAATCGCTTTCTAATTGGCTCATTCAGGAGCACGCCACTGATTCGTGGATGAGTGACAATTTTAAATTGCTTCCTCGTTATTATTTGAGGTTTCGTCTGTAAACATTTTAGGCACGCCTCCATTGTGACTGTTGAATTTCACTAGCTTTAATCCACCATCCACAAAGTGATCGTGTATCCTCCTGAAATTATAAGATAGATTTTACACAGAGAATAAATAGTTCCCATTTGGCTCTTAATTTCTTCATTTATCCTGGGTTGACGACAATTGATGGAATCCTGATCAAGACGAAGACGAGTTTTTGATAAAAAGGGAAAAAAACCCAATAAGTGGTTTTTCTTATATCTACAATTTTAACGAGAAGTAATTGAGCATCGCCATCCGCCAAAGCCTTCGCCGCTTCCGTTTCCAAAGCTTTTTCAACTCACCCAATCCGTGGTGAAATGCTTCTGTATTTCGTAAGTTTTAAAATATTTTCGACAAAAAACCCATTCGAGGTAGCTAAGCATTCGACACGACAGTTTAACTAAAATACGAACCCTTATTATAATAAATTATATATTTTTGAATTTAAAAAAAAAATTTACATTTTTCATTTCTTTCCCCAAAACCCCGGAAAGAACCCTCACACCATCATCAAATGTCATACCGCCGTAAAAATTTAATGGACGCCCCATCCTAATTTTAAGGGTGCCGAATACACAACCTCAGGGTTGATGACTACAGTAAAATTCTTCGAGTACTACCAACAAATTACGTGATTTGGATCAGTAAAAAGTTGATCAAAATAAATTGAAATCCCCCTCTCTGTTGCTTGATCCATCAAAAAAAGAAAAGAAAAAAGTTATATCTTCCAGTCCTGCGAGGGAGATATTGTTAAGCTTCACCTTCTCGTCTTTCAGCAATTTCAGCGCACTGTTGTATACAAAAACTCCCCTCGGGCTAATCATTTTTGTTTGAGGTGAGATGTTTTGTTTCTACTTTCACGTTCCTGTTCAAATAGAAGTGCTTTAAAATAACATGTTGTTGGAAATCTGAAACTCTCGTGAAAGCTTACCCTTGTATACAAAAATTCCAGAACCTGCAAGGATCATCGGCTTGATTGTGCTACAGACTATTGTATATAGTGGCTTGACATTACCTCGCATTACAGGTTCACAAAGACAAGTAGATAATTATTGGAAAAAATACCATGAAAAGAGTAGAAGGGATAGAGAGTTCAATTATAACTATAAGCGTTACAAACCGCAGCATTGTTATCGACAGGACTCATCCAAAACCAATTTCGCAGAATGAGATCAACCGGAAAAAAAGAATAAATTTTTGCAAGTTTGAGTCACTCAATAAAAAAAAATTTGGCGCGTCCGGCCTGGAGACAAGAAGGAATTTCGTGGACTTTGCTTTGAAAAATAGTTTCACGAATCACCGCCAATGTTCACGCTTTAAAAGCAATTTCGAGAATTTTCGCCGCCACAAAAAAATAGCTTCGCGCTGTTAACCAATTCGAAGAGCGAATCCACGGTGTTCAGCAATTCTAAAAAACAATTTTCTGGGTCTCACTCCTTTTAAAAAAGAATTTTGCTGGCTTGTGCCATTCAAACTCAATTCAGCGAGTTGGGGATCACCAAAAACAACAATTTCGTGTCCAACTTCTTCATAAGGGAAATTTGCTTGGCTTGTTTAAAAACGCGCATGCCGTGGGGCTGGCTAACTCAAATAAAGACAATTTCCTGGTAACACTGCATCAAAAACCTCATTTCGTTCTGTTTAGCACATTCGAATGATTAAGGAGGCAATTTCTGTGGAGATTTCTCTATGAATTTCCATGAATAAATGAGAAAATTTCGCAGACATGACTGCATAAAAAAATTGTAAATTAAACCTTAAAAGGCTGGTTCACACGCTGTCAAGCGAACCAGTCGACTGGCAGCACTTATTGGAGACTGTCCACTTGCGCCAGTACCGTATAGATGTTTATTCAAGTTACTGGTGACAGTCAGAAGAGTCCTGCTGGATATCAGATAACGAATGTAAAATGGCTGATATGTTAAGTGAATGTGGACAGGAGCATGAAATTGTGGTCGACACGGTATACCAGAGGATGGCGCCAGTTCATTTTTTTGAGGTGGGAGAGTCGCTACTGGAATGTTCGCACTGGCCAAGTCGACTGGTGCGGCATTTTTTGACTGGACTGGCGCCAGCAGATGTTATGTTTACATGGTGCCAGCCAACTGGTGCAAGTTACTGGGTCACGGTCACTGGCAGGCTTACTGGCATCTTGTAAACCTGCCTTAATAGCCAAATCCAAAGAGGCTCTCATCGGACCATTGAGAAGGTTGATTCTCTCTCTATCCACCTCTAAAAAAAAAAAAAGGAGAGGTGTTTGAGCCTCAATATGGGAAGGACGTCAAGTAGCACGTGACGTGGCACCACCTCCAGCCAGGCCTGTCAAGAGGGGAGTCCTTAATCCAAGGCAGACGTAGATTTAGAAATTGTTCAAACGAGCTGGGGGCTGGGATATAGAAAATGTGTGCTTTGCTCCAAAAACAGTTTAACAGCCATCGGGGGCCTAAAAATAGCAAAAACAAGCACCATAAAAACGGCTAACATGAGTATAATCGCACCCCAAAATGGCAAAATTGTTTTAAACCGCATAATTAACTTCTAAACTGACTGCTGACTGAATTTACGCTCCACAAATAGCCAAACTTGCTTCTGGCTACACGTACCCTAAAAATGGCTCAACTGTGAAGCTCTAAAAATAGCATGATTCCTACCCTGAAAATTGCAGAATCGACACTCCAAAAATTGTCATACCGACCATTCACGTCTTTGGCTTGACGGCCGGTTGGACTAATTTTTGCATCTTAAAAACGGTGAAACTTACTATTTGCGCGCCAAAAGAGACAAACTAGTGATTCTCTCTCGAATAACCAAACTGACTGTACCAGCTCTGCTATACAAATGGATAAGCTGACCGCCTGAATTGCCTGAAGAAGCAATTGCTGCTCTGAAAATAGCTGAATTAACCGTTCGTGTGCTGAAATAATGGCCAAACTGACCAATCATGCCTTTACTTGACAAAATATTCACGCCCTAGGTGAATAGAAAACTTGACTCAATGAACCTTTAACATGATCAAAGTGGCTATTATCCCACGAAATCGGCAAAATGATTTATTAAGCCCTAAAAATAGCTAATTTGATTATTCGATCCCAAATGTGCCTATACAGACGAATCCCGCCTTGATAATGGCCATCCTGACCATTCGCGCATAGAAAATGGCTATACTGGCGGTCTCTCTAAACATTTTTCAACATTCCCGCTCTCACAACGGCCAAAGCGACTATTCGAAACCTAAAATGAAAAATCTTAAGATTTGGGTGCTGAAAATATCACACTATAACAATTCGCTGCTTGTAAATGACCATAATAGTGACAACGCTGGAAATTACCAACTGACCATTTGCGCCCTAAAAATGTTTGGACGGCCTATTCGTGCCATAAAAATTGCAAAACTGACTTTTATCTTCCGCGAAATTGTCCATTCGCGCGTCAAAAATTGTCAAGCCGATCCTTGATGAACGCCAAATAAATGACATATTCGTACTGGCGATTCTCAATCCAGAAATCATTAAACTGGTCATTTGCGCCCTACTGAGAGGCTAGTAATGGTATTTAGTGACAATAATTATCGCCTTCAAAATGGCTACCCGCGCCAATTGGGGAGCCTCCAATCCCGTTTGACTTCCACCGCCATTGGAACAAACTCAACTCCACGGCTCGCCAGCATGGTCCGTTTGTTTACTTCAGGGCTGACGATCACGTGGCCTCGCAAATTTCGATGGGAACCACTGAAAATGGGTCAAAACGTACTAAATATCGAATTCACGGGGGGAAAAAAAACTCGTCTAATTCTAAATCTGTTTCGATCGGTCTTGAACGGGACACCCTCTTGGAGGTCATCTGGACCTTTCAAAGCATATGGTGCTATTTCAAAAGAAGGTAAAGAAAAAGTACCGGAAGGCCACGACAGTGCCCGCATCTGTCGAATTGTCATCTGACGAATAGCCGCATAATTTGCTACATTTTGAAGGTAAATATCCGTAAAATTCCCACATTCCTTTATGAATATTCACGTTTTTGGTGATTTCACGTCCAAATTTCAGTGAAACTGGCAAGTTTCAGGCTTTCAGGGCCTTTTTGGTTTGAACCCGGGCCAAACCAGTCGCGAGTTTGCCCAGTTGGACAAGGATGACATAATTTGAAGACCAATTTCGCAGTTTATGCGCCCCAAGATTACAATTTTCGCAGAGCTGACTCAACAAAACAAATATGTTGCTTCTCTAAAAAAAAAGAACGACTGAAACCCCAAGCTTGTTGGGAAAATTGCCAGTTTTTGGACAAAATAACAATTTTAAAGACTAGTAAAATCTCAATTTCACGCCAATTTTGCGCTTAAGGGCTGGTCGACAATGTCGCCCTTAAGCGTTGTTAAGGGTTTAAACGTTTTTGTGTGCAAAATGCTAAACTATGACTGGGGTATATGCTTTAAGCTCAGCTTGGGAATAAATAGAACTTTGAAACTTTGAATGATCGACCAAAAAAAAAAAAAAAAAAAAATTAGCAATTTTCGCAATTAAATCGCAGTTTGGATCTATTATCGCTAGATTCGCCAGTTTTGAAGTAAAATATCCAGTTTTGAGGTAAAAGTAACTATTTTGGGGGAACCGCCAGTTTTTGGGAAAAATCGTCCGTTTAGGAAAGTTTTTGGGGATGAAATCATGAATATTAGAATTAAAACAGACATTTTTTTTGTAGTAAAATAAACAAATTCGGAATAAAATATTCATTTTTGTGGCTTTAAACCATCAAATTCGGTTTTGGGATAAAATCGACAGTTTTTTTAGTGACGGTCATAAGTTACGGGGAAACACGTGAGCTTCGGCATGAAATCGTCTGTTTTGGTTTTTGGTATAAAATCGACACATTTGAGATGAATTCGTCAGTTTTTTCGTGGTGAAACAGCCAGTTTTCAAGTCAGAGTCGTCCTTATTTTTGGCATAAAATTTTCCGTTTTGCGAAAAACTTCAGTTACAGTGTGTCATTGTCAGTTTTAGAGTAAAAATTTAATTTTTGGGGGTAAATCGTCGTTTCGGGTACAAAATGTTCATTTTTCAAATGGAGCAAAAAAATTCAGTTTTGGGTTAAAAGCTCCAGTTTTGTAGTGGCATCTTCAGTTAGGAGGGGGGGGACACTTCAGCTTTGGCATGAAATCTTACACGTTTTTGGAGTGGAATCGCCAACTTGATGAGGGGCAAATTCGGCAGTTTCTAATGCAAATGATCTGTTTTGGTAAGATCAATCGTTTTTCATCAGTTTGGATTAAACCCGCCAGTTTTAGATTGAAATCATCAGTTTTACGATAAAGCCTTGTGATTTAAAATCACCAATTTGTGCTGTGATACCAAGTGTACCCCTGTATAGGGGTAACACTTCGAATTTGGCGTGAAATCACCAGTTTTGAATAAAATATTCAGTAATAGAGTGAAATATTCAGTTATAGGGTTAAAAACGTGAGTTTTGATTTGAAAATCGTTAGTTTTGGGTTTACAAATGCTGGATAGCCACGTCTCCTAGACAGGAATAGACTGCAAAAACCGGTTCCCAACAGGGATGTTAGTTTTTAATGGATTACGACTATTTTTGTGAAAACTGAGTTTTCGGGGAAGAATTTGACGATTTAATGAACAACAGTTCTTTTGCTGGGGTCTCTAGAACACCAGATATCCACTATCCACCCATGGTAACAGGGCTGGCTACGCCCCTGCCCTCCACAGAAGTTTATAGTAGTTCAGTAGTGTGCACCGCTCTTTTTTTGTTGCTACGCTCATCGTTCTGCTGCTCTGCTATAATTCTCGGGAGGTTATGTTTTGCGGGGACCCGCAACTCTTGACTACAGACACGCTGAGTCGCTTTTTAGTTGCGTTGAACGAGCGAGCGTCGCGTTTGGGTTGCACCGGTGGAGGAATGACCATTCAAATACAAAAGGTCACATTTTGAGGACCGCTTTATAGCGACTCTTTCTTGAGTCGGATTGTAGTTGCATGTTGCGCCGATGGATGGAGGGGCCAACACACCACCGGGTGAATACCTCGCATTCGGTTTTATTCATTTCATCCTGCCCACGTTTTTCCTCCTCCTTTCTTCCCAGAAAGGTGGAAAAATAAGGGAATCTTTTTTGAGTGGGTTCTTGAGCCTTCAGTTAGCTTTTTTGAGCGAATAGCAAAGCGCCGTGAATCCCTAATTCTTTCAATGAAACAAAAAAGTGGCCCAAGAAAACCGAAGGAATCATCTTTTACCATTCCTGGCGGTGGGTGGAGGGAGGGTCACCAGACCCATGCATGGCTCACCCCAGAATTTCGGTCACGGTGCGCCCATGGAAATAGGAAACTTTGGGTCTTAATCATGGCGAAATTTAAAGATTTGGTGTAATTGCAAGTTTCGGGATCTGTTATCTGAGTGGTCGCTGCCCCCGCGGTTCAGCCGACCACGAGATCACCCAAAGCATGGTGCACAGTTTCAAAATTACATGGAGCTAAATACTAGACACTTTTAGCAACACCATCGCTAACGCTAACGCAAACGGTAAATCAGTCGTAGCTTGGTTACGAAACATCTGATTGGTTGAAATTTGAAAATAAAGTTTCCAGAGGATTTAACGGAGGAGTGCTACAACTCACTACTAGTGAATTTCTGGATGAATATCCGTCAAGGGGACATTTTCGTGTTTTTATTTCAGTAAATTCACCAATTTAGGATCTTGTTTCATTCAAAATCGCCTGTTTTTGAGACTATATTTTGTGTCGGCGGGGCCCCAGGCTTAGCGGTTCCACAAGAGCGCAGAGAGTCTGACGATTACCTACAAAATTGGAAGTTTCCAGGCTTTATATCCTGTGGATTCTGTTGAAATATCGTAACAAAACATTATTACATAAATTCATTTGTTTACCAATTAAAGCGCCCTCTGTATGTCTTCCCTTTTCATGCCCATTTTAAATACAGTCAGTCTTTTGCCGTTCGTTATTACATTGCAACCACGTTTTCTCTCACTCTCCTCTCCTATATTTTCCTCTGAATCCAACAGGTTATGGCCCCAGTCCTTTCTTTTCTTTTTCTTCCACATATTTAATTAAAGAACAAGTATTTTCCTCGTCGTTAGTCGCGAGATTTCTCATTTCCGTGTGTCGGAAATCGGGGTAGTATTGAGAAAAGTAAAGTGAACTTTGCCGTGTGTCGGTAGTATTGAAAAGAGGAGAGTGAACTTTGTCGTGTGTCGGTGCAAGGGAAATCAGTGCGTCTTCGTGAATTCAGACTCTTAAAATGGCAAAGAACAAGTTTGCCCTCGAATCTTTCGCTATCAATAAATTTGACGGGAAAAACTATCCTCAGTGGAAGTTTCAAGTGAACTGCGCTCTCAAAGCAAGAGGATTATACGATATTTCAACCGGAATCGAAGAGGAACCGGAAAATAAAGAGCTGGCCGAGAAATGGAAGCAGAAGGATGCTTCTGCAATGTTTTTGCTAACGAGTTCGATGGAATTGAATCAAATTGTATACATCGAAAGCTGTAACTCTGCACGCGAAATGATGCAGAAACTGGACTCTATTTATGAGAAAAGGTCGGATTTCAGCAAGATGATGATCATGGACAGTTTTCATAACGTGAAGATGGAAATTGGTGAGTCAGTCATTCATCACATCACAAAAATCGAAAAAATCGCTAGACAAGTAAAGAAATGTGGAGAATCATTGAGCGACATAACAGTCATTACGAAAATCCTTTGTACACTTCCCCCAAAATACAAGAATTTCCGCCAAGCCTGGCTCAGCTTGGATGAAAGCAAACAAACGATCGCTAATTTAACCGCTCATTTACTAGATGAAGAAGCGAATTTGAATCTCTCGGATCAAATGGAAAGCGCATTAACCTTCACCACTGGAAATCGTAGTGGAGGCGGAGGTGGTAAGCGTTAACTCGGATAAACAACCCTCCTCGTCGTCTAAGCAACAAAAGAGTTATATTACTTGTTATAATTGTCAAAAAAAAGGACGCTACGCGAGTGAATGTCGTGCGTCCAAGGATAATAAAGAAAAGTTTTCTAAAAGAGACGGAACTCCCTTTCACGTCGAATACAATCCTAATGGAAAAGTTGCCACACCGATCCAGACGACTGGATCATGGACAGTGAAGCCTCATGTCACTCAACGTATCGCCTCGATTTCCTGCATGGTTTCAAATAAATGGAAGCTGAATCAGTAATCCTTGGAAACAACACAAAATTAACTGTCAGAGGACAAGGAACTGAAAATTCTCAAGCTTATCGGCAATCAGTGGCTCGAATCAACCATTAACAATATTTTGTACATTCCCGAATTACAGAGAAATCTCTTCTCCGAATGTGCCGTTACTGAAAAGGGCATGACTATCTTCAAGAACGCTGGAGTCGCCAAAATATATCAAGGTAAAGAGTTAGTGGCTGTTGCCAATCGTGAATCAAACAATATATATAACTTCAATTTCGCACTGTTCTGATCGATCAAATAAATCTCTCCTCAAAGGCTCGAGAGCTCGGCCATATAAACGTTAAAAGTCTTCGTGACATGGTAAAAAAGAATCGTGTTGATGATATTGAGTTTTCAGACGCTAAAACCTTTTTCTGCGACGGCTGCAAATTTGGAAAACAACATAAAAGGCAGTTTAAATCTCACCCGGAGAGGAAGTCAGCTCCAGGAGAGTTAATTCACGCGGATCTGTGCGGTCCAATGCCAGTCGAATCGATCAAAGGGTCCAAATATTTTGCCCTCTTTAAGGACGATGCCACAAACTACCGCTATGTCTGTTTTCTCCGCCACAAGTCAGACGTCCTACAGCAATTCAAAGAATTCTTCAATCTGTGTCGCAACAAGTTCGGTCACTCGATTAAGACCTGAAATCGGATAACGTTTCCGAATTCAAAAATGAAGACTTTCAAAATGTTCTTTCTTCTCGGGGAATCGCAACGGAGTCCACCGCTCCTTATACACCGGAACAAAATGGGAGAATTGAACGTGACAACAGAACCGTAATGAAGAGTGCTCGGTCAATGCTTTATTCAAAAGACCTTCCCTTATATATTTGGGCCGAAGCGGTAAACACGGCTGTGTATATGCTGAACCGGACACCCAACTCAACGTCTGATGTGACACCGTATGAGGCATGGACAGGTAAAAAGCCTGCTCTTAAACACGTAAAAACGTTCGGATCTACTGCTTATGAATTTATCCCTTCTAACCTACCAAAGAAACTCTCGTCCAAAAGTAAAAAATTAATTCTTGTGGGATACGAAGGTGACTCGAATAACTACCGGCTCTCCGATATGGAAACGAAGAAAATCTCGATTTCTCGTCACGTCGAATTTGATGAAACGACCTCAATGCCAAAGCTCCCTGATGGCACTGCCAGATTTTTCGTCGAAGAAAGTCCGTCGAAGACGCTCCTGAAATCGAGAACGATGAGGCTCAAGGCCAGTCGCCATAACCAGGTATTGAGACTCCCAGACTGCGATCAAGACGAAACATACATCCTCCTAAGAGATTTGAATTAAATTTCACCGAATTTGACGCCCCTCAAAATCTCGCTGAAGCGTTCAAAGGCCCGAACGCATCGAAATGGAAAATAGCAGTCCAAGGGGAACTGGAGGCTTTAGAGCACAACAAAACGTGGGAGATAGTCCCTAGACCCACCAATAAAAATGTCGTCAGTTGTAAATGGGTCCTGAAAGTCAAACCGGCATTCAACAGCGACAACGAACTTTTCAAAGCGAGGAGATGTGCTCGGGGATTCTCTCAAGAAAAAGGCATAAATTACGACGAGACTTATGCTCCAACCGTTCGCTACGACACTGTTAGGTGTGTTTTGGCTCAATCCATGAACTATGTGGTGATACTGTTTGACGTCAGAACGGCATTCTTGAACGGCGACCTCACCGAAGAAATCTTCATGGAGCCGCCCGAACGAGCCAATATCCCAGATGGGATGGTGTGTCGATTAAAAAGATCTCTTTACGGCCTCAAACAGGCAGCCAGGTGTTGGAACCAAAGGATCTTGGGCTTTGATCAAGGAGAAGCCGACAGATGTATATAAACCCTGCTACTACTTTACGTAGACGACGGGCTCATTTTGTCCGAAGACAAGGATGTTCTTCACTCAATAATCTCGACCCTCGAAGAGCACTTCAGGTTTAAAATCTATGAGCCGAAAACGTTTGTGGGGCTGGAGATCAAGCGAACAGAGAACTCGTTATCCATCCACTCGACCACCTATATTCGACGATTCAACCTTGAAAACTCCAAAGTGAGTCTAACTCCAGATGATACTCAAAATCGACTGAGTAATGACCCTTTTAGTAAACCATTGGATAGCGCCATGCCATACAGAGAAGCTGTTGGGACTCTAATATACATTGCTGTCACAACAAGACCGGACATTATGCATGCCGTGAATATTGTCAGTCGATTCCAAGAAAAACCGAATCAGTCACACTGGAACGCCATAAAAATAATTTTCAAGTACTTAAAATTGACTTGAAACTACGGCATTGTTTACAAACGTTCCCCACCTCCCCACCAGACAAACTTCATGGTTTCCCCGACTCGGATTATGCCAATGATCTCGACTCGAGACATTCGACCACAGGATACGTCTTCAAAGTCTCCAATGGAGCAGTTACTTGGTCGTCACAGAGACAAAAGTGCGTCTCGTTGTCAACAACCGAGGCAGAATACATCGCCGCTTCGTATGCTGCAAAAGAAGCCAACTGGTTGATCCGAATTTTTCATGACATCAACGAAAAGCTCACCGACCCTGTTCCGCTATACATTGGCAATCAAGAGGCGATAAAACTCATCAACAATCCAGTATTCCATAAACGCACAAAACATATCGACGTAAAGTATTATTACGTCAGGGAGCAGCTAGAAGAAAAACGAATTGACATCCGATTCGTCCCAACACAAAATCAAGAGGCCGATATCTTCACGGAAGCGTTACCGAAAGACAGATTCAACGCATTCCGACAACTTCTGGGTGTCCTCAAAATAGAAGTCGGGCACAAAACTAAAGGAATTCGTGGGGGTGTTGAAATATCGTACCAAAACATTATTACATAAATTCTTTGTTTACCAATTGAAGCGCCCTCTGTATGTCTTCCCTTTTCATGCCCATTTCAAATAGAGTCAGTCTTTTGCCGTTCGTTATTACATTGCAACCACGTTTTCTCTCACTCTCCTCTCCTATCTTTTCCTCTGAATCCAACAGATTCTTCAAATTTGTTTAATTACCGATTCCGAAGAAGGACCCTGTGGGCAGTGATGCATGACGAGACCGAGACACGTAAGTCTCGGTCATTAGCATGATGATCTCGGTCTTGGTCTCGGTCTCGTACTTAAAAAGTCGGTCTCGGTCTCGTCTCCTAAGTCTCGGTCTCGTCTCGAAAGTCTCGGTCTAATGACTGAAGGTGGACGGGGGGGGGGATCAAAACCCTTCTTCCTCCCACGGTTCACCCCCGCGACCAACCCACCTATATGTTTAGAGTGATTTTGACAGATCCCCGGTTACCCCGCCCTCTCCGGAAGCTGGTGGTCGGCTATGGAGCATTTAATTTATAACCCCCCCCCCCTGCAAGTGAATTCAGCCCCCCCCCCTGGAGCTTGTCAAATCCTTTAAACATAGGAGAGGGGTGGGGTGGGGAGGTGGTCGGGGAGTATATGGAGAGCTGGAGGGATTTCGATTACCTCCCCCTAAGAGAGGTCCCAGATCCGTCCTTGGATCTATATGTACACATTTTGTGGGCTATGTAAGGTCAAAATGCTACACTTTAGGGGGGGGGGGGTGAAAGTCTACATCCGATCCAAGAATGGGCGTAAAATGGGATTAACCCTAGTAGGCTAGTACAGGTCTTGTCAAATCGCTGAAAACTTGTGTGGGGGGGGGGGGTTATTCTATGAGAGGGTTTTCGATCCCCCCCCCCATTTAAAAGGTCTCCGATTCGCCCTTTGATGCTTGATGCTATGTGTGTAGGTCACAGTATTCCAAACTGCTGGAGAAATTAGAGGCACGCTGTTTCTGCACGAAACGAATCGAATTCAGGCCGGTCTTCGGTCCGGGATAAAGACCCAAACCGTTTCCGGAGAGGGAAGCATTAGATTGGGTCAGTGGCGGATTTACGGGGTTGGTTTTGGGGGTTTAACCCCCCCCCCCCTAAGAAGATGGCATATGCTATTGCTGGTCATTGGAAAGATTTATTTTATCTTTACCAAGGCTGCTGAATAAGGGTCGCGGCACAGATGATTCCTATAGACCCTCCTCCCCTGTATTCGTCCCTCACCTACAATGCAGCCAGTAGTGCATCGATGAAGGGGTGAAGAGGTGGGCAGCCATAAAATTGATAGCGTTTTCCATTTGCATAAAATTCCGCTGTATTAAATATAAATAAAAGAGGAAAAAATAGATAAAAATCGCTAGAATTGAGGAAACTCCATAAAATCGCTAATCCACATGACTAAGAAGGGCAGTGCTAAAAAGGAGAAAACGGATCAATTTAAGAAAATTCCCTAATTTACAGCTAAGATTGAGGACTGCGGTGATTCGCGGCTAAAATTAAGAAATTAGCGGCGCGCCAATAAAATTGGCCGCACAAATTGAGAAAAAGCGCTGATTGTGAAGCTAAAATGGAGAAAAACGATAATGCACGGATTTTCTAATTCGGGGCTGAAATTCAATAAGAGCGGTGATTCGCGGGTGAAATTGATTTTTTTGCCGGGAATAATTCACGGCTAAAATTTAGAAATAATGCCCAGCTAAATTGAAAACCGCTAGCTCGGCGGATCAATTGCAGAAAATCCGCTATTTCGTGGCTATAATTAAGCAAACGCGGTAACTCGCGGCTAAAATGAAGATAACGCCAATCCACATGAAGTCATGACATAAGAACTGAAAAAAAAAAAAAAAAAAAAAAAAAAAAAATCAAGAATTGAAGAAAGAAAAAAAGTTTCTCACAACCAGGGGACTCGAGCCCCCTCCTTTGGGGCAGTGGTGACGGAAAGGGGGGGGGCGTTTTCGCGTTTGATCAGTTTGACCATTATTGAGTCTTAATAGACAGCTTTTTGCTATTTTTAGGACACGTATCGTCAGTTCAGACATTTTAAACGTGTGAAAATATCTCAGTTTAGCCGTTTTTGACGCACAAATGGTCGATTTTCAAAACATGAATAATCTGTTTAGGGATTTTCAAAGCGCGAATCGTCAGTTTAACCCTTAATAGGCCACGTTATTAAACATATAGAGTTAGTTTTAGCAATTTTTAGGGCGTGAATACGTCAAACTGCCAGTATATGGCAATTTCTAGGGCATGAATAGTCAGCGTGATATTTTCAAGCCGCGAATCGTCAGTTGAGCTACTTTTAGAAAGCGTAGAGCAGGTTTTGCCAATAGTATGGCTTGAATAGCCAGTTTGGCCAATTTTAGGGCGCATAGTCAATGAGTTTTTTTTTTTTTTTTTTTCATTTAAAAGCCGCGAATACGATGTCATACCAAGGCGAGAATAGTCAGTTTGGCTATTTTTTGGCGAAATACTGGTCGATTTTACCATTTTCAGGGCTGGGATAATAATTTATTTAAGCGCGTTCAGGGCAAGAATGACGTCAGTTAAACATTTTTGGAGCTCGTAAAGTCAGTTTGGCCTCCTTTAAAGCGGCGCATCCACCAGTTTGGCTGTTTTTAGCGTGCTTAGTCCCATGAAGGTTATAGTTTGACCATTATTGGCGCGCCAATGGTGAATTTTGCAGCCTTCAGGGCAGGAATCATCAGTTTAGGCATATTCAGGGCGTGAACCGTCAGTTTAGCCAATGTTTTGCACTTGGAGTCAGTTTGGCCATTTTTAGAGAGGTACCTAAGTGCCAATTTTTAGGGTATAATTAGTTGCAGTTTAGCCGTTTTCAAAAGGCATAAATCGTCAGTTTTGCTATTTTGGGGCGCGATTATAGTCAGTTTAGCCGTTTTTATGGTGGGAATAGCTATTTCTAGGTAGTAATAAATCGCTGTTGAGTCATTTTTAGTAGAGCGAAGGACACAATTTCCCCAAGCCCCCCCCCCCTTTGAGGAAATCCTGGATCAGCCGTCTGCTCAAAGATATATCCCTTAATGTAGATAAAAAGCTCATTCGCTGCTCAACTCGAGAAAATACGTGGCTGAAGTGGACAAGACGCGATCATTCGCTGCTGAAACGGGGAAAAACGAATAAATCGCGGATCAATTTGAGAAAACCCGTTAATTCACGGCTAAAATTGTGAAAAAGTGCTTATATCGCGGCAAAAATTGGGAAAACACCAATTCGTGGTTACTATTCAGGCAAGTTTCGGGCTAAAACTCAGAATTAAGAGAGAGTTAATCGGACTTACGAGCTTATACGATGGAAAATAGAGAAAAATAGAGTTAATTCGCATTTTCCGCAAGAGTGGATTTATGGTGTGTAACCCCTCTCAAGACAAAAACCTAGATCCGCCACTGGATTGGGTTCATTTGTTGTGTAAAAATATCTATACCAGCACTATATGCATCGAGCTTTTTGGATCACACCGAGACCGAGACTAAGTCTCGAGAAAATGAGACTTAGTCTCGGTCTCGTCTCGGTCTCGGTCCGGAAAATGCAATCTCGATCTCGGTCTCGGTCTCGATTTCGGTTCTCGGTTTCGAGACCGAGACTTTTTCTCGGTCTCGGTGCATCACTACCTGTGGGCTGCATTTCTTTAGGAAACCCTACTATTTCAAAAGAAAGGGAAGAATTTTTTTTGCCAAACTGGAAGTTTTGAATACAGTGGTTTTGCTGATTTGCATCCAATAACGTTAATTTTACTCGTAGAATTCATAGAGAAGCTTTCATACTATCGCGTATATTTTAAGACTTAAATCCTCTCTGAAATTGATTCCCACCTCTTTTAGAGTTCAATAACCTAAATTCCGAGTTGTCACGACTAGTTTAACCCCCGTGAAGCTAATAATTAAATTTCTCTCCGCGCTCTCGAATGAAACGTGTTTGAAAGCCAAAAATTGTCACAATTATTCGACCTCCGAGATTTGATTAGCGAGTAGATAGGCACAACACGATGGATTTTACTTCCAATCTCTTTGAACGAAGTTAAAATAAAGTCGTTATGCATTCAATTTATCCCGCAAGGTTCCCCCCACCCCGAATGTAAATTCTGTTTTTTTTTGTTTTGTTTTTTTTTCCTCTTCCGTATATACACCGGACCAGTTTTGATCTACAATTCTGATAAATAACGGGTGTGGAAGGTCTAACGTCGGGGTCTCTCATGAAATTCGTATAAATTTCCGCTTAGTACCTTCCTGCATCGAATGTAACGTCCAGTGTATTTTCCTTTCGACCCGCATTCATTAAAGTCTAGAAACACGTTTTACACGAATTAGAAGCGCCACGTTGCGATCACGCTACATGAAGGCCAAGCTGCAAGCTGGGAATTTTGCGTTTTTTCGAACACACCGAGTAGCAATGAACTCTGATTTTCAGGCTCAAAAAGAATGATTCAATTTTATTCGGGCTAATTTTTCCGGTCTACTTGATGCATTCATGGATTAGAGAGAGAGAGTGAGTGACAGAGTGAGAGCTTCCATCATTATTGAAATGCATTTTTTCCGTTCAATTAGGACTTACTAATTTATTCAAGAGTTCAAAACAATTTATTGATTTTATACCGTCTTGTTCCCTCGGGCTCTAGTCTGCCTGTTTCTGATTTATACAGTGCATTTCGGGATTTAAATAAACAGCGCCTTATGCTTCTTTATGCGAAGAAGATTTAGTCCTCCCCCCCCCACCCGTCAATCACAAAGTTGTGTACTCAGGGAAATAAAAAAAAATAATTTCTTAAAAGCCTTTACTTGTCAAATGTACGCATACAAGTGAAGAATTTCTTTCTGGCTTATTGCTCACCATCACCCATTCGATCTCCATCTAGAAAGGATTTCCTTTATCCGTAATTTATCAACATTGCGTCTGAATTTCAAGGTCAATTTTCACTCCCCGTGCAAAGAGCCCATTAACACCTACGCTCCTCATTTGCATTTTCCCCTCCCTTCACTAACCACCATCAACAATGTACCTATTCCTTATTGCAATTAACCTCTGAAACTCAAAGAAATTTTATAACCAATTAGTGCTCCAACACCATAAAGCACATTTTTTTATTCCTGGCCTTTCTGAATAAGTCGTCGAAAGCACAGTAATATTTAATCACTAAACACGCGAGAATATACTAATTTTTAATTCGTCTCTCGTTTAGTATAAGCGCTTAAAAAGTACTTTTATAGGTCTCGACGTATTTTTGGACATTTTAAAGCGTGATTTACGACGCCGTTTAAAAATTACATTTTTTTTTCTCTCTCTCTCTGGCTAAATAGGATCGTGCGTTCAGGGAATGAATCTCGTGTTAACAGAGCAGAGCGAGAAACAATAGAAGAGAGTGTTGTTTTTGTGTCGTACGACACTTATCAATCAGATAAATCATGCTGAAAAAAACCAAATAGATTTAAGTTGAAAGAATGCAGAAATGAAGAAAACTTGATCAAAAATCGAGAAATGCTCATTTGGATTTTCCTACAGGTTCAATGGGATGAAAATTCTAGAATTTGAGGTATTAAACTCAATATTAGTTTTCAAATGCAAATATTATAACATCCAAGAAAGAAGGAATAACGATAAAAGGGATTCGTTCTTTTAGTTTTGTGGTTGAGGAGGGGGGGGGAAGACGCTGAGTGAGGCATTTAAACGTGACAAAAATTATGAATGAAAAGGAGATTAAAAAATGTATGAGGAGCGCACAAACCGCAGCCGATAGCAAACAATTTTCCGCGCTTTCCTTATCACTCGATTTTTTTTTTGTTTATTTATATTTTCTTTCGTCTTTTCTCCAGGTTTCAACTTCCTGTCCCACTTCTGGCACGCTAAGCTACCGGGAGACTGATGCTGATGGGAGGTTGAGAAAGATCAGGTGGTAAGTTGCTACGCCGAGGGGCACTGCATGGCAGGGGGTGGGTTTCGTTATTCTGTGCTGGCAGCGCTGGCTAGTAGTTTTCCCGTTTGACGCTTTTCATCTTCATCGTAGTTCCGTTTCTAGTGGCGATGCGGGTAATGTCGGTTGAGTGCTTCCCGAGGCGGTAGGAGTGTAGGGCAGTCTGGTGGTCGACTGCTATAACTTATTTCGACGACTTAAATAATAGCTGACCTCAAGTGAAATACTTTTGAAGAGCACTCGCTTTTATGGGGTAATGAAGTACGTTTCTCATTTTATATCTTCATTCTCTCAAGTGCGTGAGAAGTGTTTTCTCTTGGGCCATAATTATCATCTAATGCAACACTGTGGACTGTGGATCCAATAATAATTTATTATGAGAATTACATGGTGTAGAATTAACATAAAATGCAGTTAAAGACAAGAATGTTTTGAGAATTTCAGACCATTATTTTCTTTTAGAGGGGATTTATACATGACGAGCGCGGGGGGGTCGAGTGTGATTTCACGGTACAATGGTTTTTCGTTTGCCGGGTAGGGCCATCTGCACTATACAACCTTCCTCTCTAGATAGAGTCAGTTTTATTGAGAAGGGTCTCCCTTCAAAATGTCACAACTGGCGATTCGCTCCTCAAAAAGGGCTAAACTGGATATACTTGCCCTTTAAAAATAGCGAAACTGGCGGTTGCCGCTCTAAAACTTGTCAAACTGGCAATTCCCGCTTTTAAAATACGCAAACTGACTTCTCGTACCCTCTGAAAAGGCTGAAATGACGATTCTCGCCCTTAAAATGCCTCAAAAGACCATGATTAACGTCCTCAAAATGGCTAAATCGACCATTCGCGCGCCAATACTGAACGTTTTTTATTTTCCGTTGACTTGACGTTCTCATAATGGCTAAATATACTGACTGGTCACGCCTGATTCACGCTAAAAGTGGAGCTTATTATAATATGCACGCCACCACGGTTACCATGCACTAAAAATTGCTAATAGCTAATCGCCCGTCCTCGAAATGCCTAAAATATAATTTCTGCCCTGAAAATTGTTAAATTTACCATTCACGGTACGTAAATCGACCATTCGCGTCTTAACCTGACGGACTATTCTGCTCCTGCAACAATGGCAAAACTGCCATTGTCACCAAAATGGCTACACTGCCTATTTCCGTGCTAAAAACAGCCAAAATGGCGATTAACACTCATTAAGATGGCGAAACTGCCATTAAGAGCCCTAAAAATGGATGAACTGACTACATTGTGCCTTGATAATGCTTAGAAAGGCGATTTCTTGCCTTAAAAATGGCAATATCGACTAATCGTTCAATCGTTCGCCCAAAATTAGCCGAACTGACCATTTGGCGCCCTATAAATGGCAAAACTGGCTGTTAAAACCATTAATTTGCCCAAACTGGCTCTGGGAGCTCTCAGAATGGCTAAACAGACGTTTTGTACCTTGATAACGCTCAAGCAGACCAGACAATTCCTGCCCTGAAAATGGCCGAACTGACCATGGAAAATAGCTTGACTGGCTATTCTCACTCTAATTATGGCCAAGTTGGCGATTTCCACTGACAATCTGCGACCATTTGGACCCATTCGGAATAACAGGTTAGAGTATTCACTCCCTGGAACTGACCTCACTGGCAATTCACGCCCCAGAATGACCTAATTGACAGTTTGTGTCGTAAAAATGGCCGACCTGGCTACTCACGCTCTAAAATTGGCAACAATGGCTCTATATAAGGCCTAATTATAATGATTAAACTACGTTGCAATGACGTCACAATGATGAAACAGAGACATGTGACTTACATATTAAACGTTGCAGTAACGTAGTGTCAGTCACTTGTGCGTTACATTGTATAGTGTTGGTTGGTCGTGAAGTGCAAGTGAACAGATTATGTCTGTTCTGAAAATTGTGAAATCGACCGTTCGCGAGTCAAAAACGACCAAACTGAGCCTTCGCGCCATGAAAACGTCTAAACTGACAGTGCATGTCCCAAAAATAGGAAAACTGGCATATTCGTACTGACGATTCTCGCTCTGAAAATGGCCAAACTGATCATTTGCACCCTGCAGAGGCTACAAATGTTGTTTAATGACGATTTGTGCCTTCAAAATCAACGATCTGTACAAATAAATGGTTAAAACATAGCTATTCGCACCTCAAATCCATAAACTGACCACTGGTGTTTGCGCACCGACCGTGGGCCATCCTCACCTTACTAGCTGCTTACTCTAACCCCCGCCGGAGATGATTTTTTACTGCTTAAATCGCCAAACAACTGCCCTAAAATTGACAAAGCTAACTCCATGGGACTTGTAAATAGTTGAACTGACGATTTGCACTATGAAAAGGCGTAAACAGATGATTCCTGTCCTCAAAATGGCGAAATCGACCCGCATTTGCGTGTGAAAAAATAGCCAAGCTGAGCTTTCACGCCTTTGAAACTGTCTGAACTGACGGTTCTCACCCCAAAAATGGCAAAATTGATAATTCGCGATCCACAGAGGCTACAGAATGACGATTTACGCCTTCGAAATGGCAACTGAACTGACTGTTCTTACGCTATAAAATTGCATAACTAGCATAGGCCAGACTGATCGTTCGGCGCCTTATAAGTGGCTGAACTGTAGTTTATAAGGTGCTATAATTTTCAAGGCTTGGAACGTCAGTTTGTCTATTTGGCGTGAATAATCCGTTTAGCCGTGGTTATTGAAGTGCATTCAGTATTTTGTCCCCCGTTTTTATGACGATAACAGTGTGACAGACTTTGTGGTGATTTATAGGTTATAAACTGTCAGTAATATGGCCATTTTTATTGCGAATGATGCCATTTTGGCTGTTTTCGGGGCGCAGTCTGTCAATTTTATGCGTTTTTAAGGCGCAAATCTTCAGTTCTTTGTCATTTTTCAACGCCACTGTTCCTTGGTATCCCCCCCCCACCGTTTCTGGATAAAGAAAGTTAATGATTGTATAGATTTGATGAAGGTGGATAGCTATATTTGTAGTTGATGGAGAGAGGAGTGTTTGGGGTTTGGATGGATATCCTTGCGGATGAACGTTTGGGAGTTGGGAGTAACCGCACAGTACCAGGGAGTAAGAGCTGCCAAACTTGTATCATTATAGCCCTGAAATTGAAATTAAACGTTTCAAATGGCGTAATTTTGCCACCAGTAACCAGTTTGGTTACTTTGTAATCTGAAATTTCAGGCAAACCGTTGGTGGCTGGAGCTTTACTGTGGTTAGAGCTTTACTGGGTTTGGAGCTTTTTGTGGTTGGAACATTCTATGATTGAGCTTTTTTCTGTTGGTTCAAGGTTAAACAGCGTTAGTAGCCTCACTAAAGTTGGAGCTTTTCTGTACCTAGTGGAAGTTTTAGCCAGGTTGGAGTTTCTCGTGGTTGAATCTCTATTGCTCCACAGCGTTATGCCAACTGAAAATTGCTTTTTCCGTCAAGTCCAGCTCAAAATTCCGTCAAAATGTATTCCATTCCGTCAAAAATCTCCGTCAAATAAGAAATAATGAGTAGCGTAATTATGGTGCGCTCAGCAGATCTTACAACTATAGAAGAGAAAAGTGCTATAATTCATGACTTATGGGCGTAGCCAGAGAGGAGCAGGTGTGAGCAGTTGCTCTACTCACTTCTGCAAATTTAGTGGGGCAGCTGTCCACCTCCCCCCCCCCCAACACCGTCAATTTAAAATGAAATTAAAGTTTCATCCAAATTTTTGCAGGTCCGGCTCTAGCAATAATTCGCCTTGATTATATAATTCAGACAGCGCTGCAGCTGGCCATACACGGAAACAGTGAATGTGGGTAGTTTCCATTAGAAACTAGTAGAAGACTGTCCACATGAGGTAGTTCCCAAGTGGCCATGCAACGACAGCGCTGCCAGAATTATGAAATAGGCGAATAAACTAATTTTACTGATTTCGGTCACTATAAAACGTAAATTTTGCGGTACTTTTTTGTGTGCTGAAACTCCAATTTCGTGAGATGGCTAAATTCAAAAACTAAAACATCAAATTGAGAAAAATATCTAATGGGACCTCTCTGGTGGGAAGTGTGAAAAGTCACGCATGTCTCGAGCGCGAAATTCGATAAAATTCTTCCCGGAAATCTGAGTTTTCACAAAAAGGGTCGTAATCCGTCAAAAACTACCATCTCCATTGGGAAACTATCGGTTTTAGTCTTCTATTCCAGTTTTCTGTCCACAAATTGGCAATGTTTTCCCCTGAAATCGATACTTTGTAGGAAAGGCTTGATGGTACTCAAATACTGGGTGGCCAACGAGAAAGGTGACAATCTAACATTTTCTAAATCAAAACTGGCGTTTTTTCAACCGAAAACTGAATATTTCAATCTACATCTCAATATTTTATTTCAAAACTGACGTTTTTACGCCAAAGTCGACGTGTTACCGCTAACCTGAATATTTCACACCACAACTGGCGATTTTAAAACCCAAAGCTGAACCCCAAAAATTGATGATTTCACCGCCCCTAAAACTGGCGGGTTTAACAGAAACTGATGGAAAAAGAATGCTCTTACCAAAACAGACCATTCTGCATTAAAAACTGCCTATTTTGTACCTCAAGTGGCGATTTTACTTAAAAAAACGTTCGGTTCATGACGTGTTATCCCCCTCCAACAACGGCACTAAAGATTTCACTCCAAAACTGGCGATTTAAATTTTTCTGTTTCATTTAACAAATACAAATTTTACACCCGAAACGATGATTTTCCCCAAAATTTGATATTTTACTCAGAAATTGACAATAATGTCACACTGTATAAATAATGTTTTTCTGAAAACGGATGATGTTAGGCCAAAAAGGACGACTCTGCCTTGAAAACAGGTGATTTCACCACAAAACTGACGAATGCATCCCAAATGTGATGATTTTAGACTAAAACGGACGATTTCACGCCAAACATAAAGACTCTGTCATGAAAACTGACGATTTCAACACTAAACTGACGATTTCAATCCAAAACTGAAGATTTCACACTACAGGTGATTTTTATGAGTGCTGATTCAAAACGTAGTAGATGTCGTCTGATCAGCCCCCCTATTATGTAACTCTTAACGCGCGTGTTAGCGAAATAAACAAGATGAATAAAATGTAATTAGCTGAGAAATTTTGCTAACGCACGCGTTATGAGTTACAGAATAGGGAGGCTGGATGAAAATAGACTCTTTAAGTAGAAAATTGTGTGCTCTTTCCAACGGGCTCATCATTTATGCTAACGCGACAATTATTGCGTGTGCAACAAGATGTTTCTGAAAAAAACAAAACGGCGGATATCTCGGAAACAAAGCAGAATTTCGGAAAAGTGATAGTGGTCATCTCGATCAGAAATGAGTTGCCCCTTCACTGGTATTTCTCTGCCCAATCGCTTTGTGTAGTAGTAGTAGTAATGTTTCCCGTTTGCACACAATTCTGACTTAAGCAGTCCATTTCCAACCAACCACTCTGAATCAAACCAGGATTGTGCCTTCTTCGCGCCCTGACTTGATGCCTTGAAAGGCACATGCCCAGGTGTTAAGCCTGACTGGACGGCCGAGAAGTGACCCGGCACGTGCAAGTCCTGGTTATCCTCACCCCACTCCCCGTCAGCCGTGTCAGCTGGTCATAGCTGACGCGTTACCGGTGTGGACCGCTTGGCGGTAGGGAGTTTTACGGGTGGTAAAGTTGGAGCGAGGAGCGATACCCGTATGAGTGAAGGAGCTGCCGGCGTGCTGTTCCCGTTGATTGCTCGTTGAATGTGTTGGCGTCGGAGGGGGGGGGGAGCTGTAGACGCGGTGTAAGACTATTGAGAGCGGTGGTGGATAATGCTGGTCGCGGGGTTTCACACGTCGGTGCTTTGAGTATGCTGTTGGCCGGTTGGCTGTTGGCCGATGTCCGGGCCTGTTCCCTCTGACTGCACTACGCATTGGTGAAGCACAGGAAACGACGGGCCGAGGGTTCGCGAAGCACAGGAAGCGACGGGCCGAGGTTTTACTCGCAACGAGGTTTCAAAGATCGCTGGGGATTTTCCACTGATCTCGTTGGCGATGGTATAGCTGGCAGCGGAGGATTACATGCCCCGCCGATTCGGCCTCGCTTTCGCATGTGCAGTCAGGGCTGTCTCGGGGGGTGCGGAAGTGGAGCTTCTCATTAAAGGATCCGCGCGTGGCCTGTGAGGAGCTGAACAGCAGGGTAGCTCAGGAAGCACCACTTCCATCACAGGCGTTCTGTAACATTGGGAATAATGGCGTGGGTACTACGACCAGTGTTGGCGGTGTTCCATTCAGTTTGCCATTGTTGAATGGCTGCTTCGCAGCATGCGCGCCGGTAGTCAGCGTTGTTGGGGGTGGGGGAGATATTGCTGTGCCACGGTGGTAGTGGTTGGGGTGTGCCCAGGGTCCGTGCGCGTGTGGCAGTTAGAACGTCTAGCTCGATGTCTAGTGGAAGGACTCCGGCGAGGACGTGGAGCGTCAGGTGGGCCGTCGCTGAATACACTCTGAGTGCCGCTAGGATAACTCGACGTTGTAGGGTGCGCCTCTGTGGTCGGTCCGCAGGGCGTACCGTTGGCCACAAATGGTGCACGCGTAAGGCCACTCGCGGCACGAAGACGGCCTTGTAGTAGAGCAGTTGCCGTTGAAAGGTCGGTCCCCAACCTCGTCCGGAGATTCCCCGAACGAAGTTGCAGGTGGGAGCTAATGTCCTCGCTAGGTCTAATATGTGGATGGTAGGCAGTCCCGATCACATCGGAGTCATGATCAGGTATTTGACAGGGTGTGCGTCAAGGGCATGGTCCGGTTTTTGAGCGTCCGGAGATGGCGCTGTGCTGGAAATAGGTGGGTACCTCGGAATATTGTTTGCGTAGATTTGGCAAAATTGATGGTCAGGCGAAGGGTTGCGCACCATGTCACCACGATGTTATCAACCTCTGAATTGAATCATGTCCTAATGGAGAAGACTGGTAGAAACTACTGCAGAATTCTATGCAAATAGGGAACGTTATAACTGTTTGGTCAAAATGTTCCTCGACCCACAGGCGCACGAGAGAATAAAGGCATGGCCTCTCGTGTCCAACCACTTGAACTTCCGAGTTTGTCTCGTTAAACCTCCCTCCCATCTTATCTTTGACGTCTTTGGCACGTTTTCTAGGGAGCAATTGAGCAATTAGCAATGTCCAAGGGTCTCAGAAACCACGTCTGGCTCAAATCGAAACCCTTAAAAAACATACACATTCAGTCCAAAAACCGTCCAGCTAACCCCTGTGGGCAATTTATGGCAAAAATAATCAACATTTAAAAAAAAATGGCAAAACTGCGTATTGCTTCAACGTTAGTAGAGAAGGGGGGGCTTGAGCCTCCTCCTTTAGTTCAGTTGATAAGGTGGAGACGATCCAGTTCGGTGGGGGGGGGCATTGATTTGACTCAATCGGTTCATCGATTGAGTTAATTAATCTTTTAAGGGCGCGTATAGCCTCTTATTTGACCATTTTTTTCGGCGCAGTAAGTCACATTAGACTTGGCACAAATCGCCTGGCGCAAATGCAGTATAGCCATTTCAATGGTAAGTTTCGCCATTTTCCGGGCACGAATATGGTCCGTTTAACAATTTTCAGGGCGTGATTAGTCAATCAAGCCATTTTCAGCACAGGCTCAAGCGTGAACTGTAATTTTAACTATTTATAGACCGCGCTGGAGTCAGTTTTACCCATTTTTGAGCATGAATAGTCGCAGGTGCTAACTGTCAGTATGCGGTGATTTCTAATGGGCGTGAATATATTCAGTGTGATATATTTTCAGGGCGCACGTATGCGTCTTTTTATTCTAGAGTACGAAATCCATTTAGCCATCATCAAGGCCCGAATCGTTAATTTAACCATTTTGTGGACGCAATCAGCCAGTTTTGCCATTTTTTTGGTGCAAATAGTACGTCAGTTTGTCATTTCAAAGGTGAAAATTGTCAGGTAATTTACATAAGTAGTGATTTTTAGCCAGGGCGATATTTTTAGGGTAAGAATCGTCAGTTTTGCCATTTTAAAGTGCAAATGTCAGTTTTGCCGTTTTATCAAGCCAAAGGCGCGACAGTATCGACCATTTTTAGCGCGCGAATTGCCAGTTTGACTATTTGTGGCGTGTGAATGGTTTATTTAGCTATTTTTAGGGCTTCGAGAATCGTCAGATTAGCAATTTTAAGAAAGCTTGAAGTCCGTTTGAATATTTTTAGAGCGGGAATATCCAGTTTGGCAATTTTTAGGGAATACAGTCAGTTGAGCCGTATGCAAGGCGCTAATTGTCTGCAATGAATGCAGCGAACTGTTCAACATTCATTAATTTGTTGTTTGAGAACGTGCTTTGTTCCTGGACTCACAACTAAAACCCCAGTCAGCATTGTCCACTTTTTTTTCTCGGAGTAATTCCCACAATTTAGCAACCTGATTGAAATATTAAAGTTGCTGCGGTGCGACTGTATACCGTAACTTTTTTTTAAGTTCCTCTCTCCCACCAATAACAAGCTATAACTTGGTTTTAGTCTTGTAAATTAGCTTTTACCCTCTTTGTACTTTCACGAGAGCAAGAACGGAAAGCGTTAAGAGTAAAATCGGAAGTTCTGAAACAGCGGCGTTGCTAATTTAATGGCTCGGTTAAAATGAATTATCCGATTAGAAGTTGTGGAATGCCTTCTCGTGTAATATTTAACTGCCCCCGGAGGTTGGAAGTATAGAAGAGAAATTATTTATGTTTCAAAGTACTCAAACAGTTCATTGATATTTAATAAAGCAAAACATTTTTCCAGTCGTAAAATCGACGAAGTATGTGCCCCTGCCTAGTAATAAAGTGTACCTACGTATACTGAATAGAGTGAATAAAATTATAGCATATAGGTAGATAATTTATTCAAACAAATTGAAAAATTCACTGCGTTTTCTCGACAGTTTAAAATTACTTTATATGGTGAGCTATAAATTATGAGGATGATCACTATTTTCATCCTACGCAAACCTGAAATTCGTCGATGTAATTTCTCTTTTCACAGTTACACTGGAAGGGAAGGATATCCTTTAGCTTTGATCCAGCTTTATAATTATGATTCCTGTAGCAGGTAGACGAGAAAAAGTACTTTCCACACTTATTAGACCGACAGAAGCATTTTTTTTTCTTACGTAAAAAAAAAAAAAAAAAAAAAAAAAAAAAAACTCGTTAGCCCATCTTCGCCAATTATTCACGCTTTCCACTTGGAAAAATATTTGAGTGGAGAAAATAGCAGGGAGTCATTATTAACAT
The DNA here is from genome assembly GCA_038030265.1 of Corythucha ciliata. Taxonomy (NCBI): domain Eukaryota; kingdom Metazoa; phylum Arthropoda; class Insecta; order Hemiptera; family Tingidae; genus Corythucha; species Corythucha ciliata. The sequence goes on from CM075943.1 coordinate 14,248,153, forward strand.
CATCTCGAAAGCTCTCACACGATTCTATTCACTTTATGGTTGTATCAACGCTCTGCCTTGATTTCAGTCAAATTAAGTGATATTGAAGAAATCTTCAAAGGATTCACGGGGGCGTTCCGAGGGATTTGTTTTACTCAATCTGGTTCCACTTAAACTCACGTTCGTTTAGCGCGAAAGGTTATGTTGAATGTCTCTTGAGAAAACAAAAAAGTTTGAGAGAGAGAGAGAGAGTGAGAGAGAAAAAAAGAATAAACAATTTGTCTTGATGCGCTTGTTCATTACAATTTCTGCACGAAAAAGAGTCACATCGACGTACAAGAATCGGAAAATACTTTGTGAATAACAAGGAGTGGAAAAACTGCCTTATTTCGTTGAACCCTCCGAGAAAAAAGCAAAATGTATGAATTATACATGTCTGTGCCTACGCAACTTTTTGATGTGAACTTACTTGTCTATTCCTCATAAAATAAATTACGAAAGTGCCAAGACATTAAGTAGAATTTTAAAACTTATACCTTACCAAGAATGAATGGAACTTACTAAAGGGCTTACATTAATATTACCCCAGAAGTTCTCATACGAAACAAAGATTAAAGAAGAAAAGAGTTACCTGATCTAGTTTTCCGTCGAATTACGCATTAAAATTCACGAATCTCTTAGCGGCTAGAAAAGCATTTTACATTCTTTATCCCTCCTACTACATTTTTCTTAATTTAAAATTAAGTATTTTTTCCGTTGGCATCTCTCCAAAAAATACAAAGGCCTGCGAACATTAATCATTCTGTGAGAAAGTAAAGACGGGAAGACAAGGCCTTTTTTTTTCGCCCGCCCATACCTTACCAAAAACCGCAAGACTTGGAAAATTAAATACGAATCTTTTCTAGGGGAAGAAAAATAAAAAAATCACGCTGAGATATTGTATAAAAATTATTTTGATTATAAGCACTAAATTTACGCAATCGTTAACACCATTATCTAGTCTCTGTAGGATGCAAATGATCAGTCTTGGGCATTTTGAGGCTTTTTTTTTGGACGTGAATCTAGACCAAATTTTCGTACTTTTAGGGCACGCATCGTCAGTTTAGACATTTTCAAGGCGCGAGAAGGCTCGGTTTGGTAATTTTTGACGAATGAATGGATTTCACTATTCTCAGGACAAAAATCATCTGTTATACCATTTTGGCGAAAGGGCATAGGTCAATCAGTGCTACCATTTTTACGGCACTAACTGTTAGTAAGGGCGTGAATAGTCAGTGATGTGATCATTTCTGGGACTTGAATAGCCAGAGTGTGATATTTTGAGGGCGTAAATCGTCAGATTTGCCATTTCAGGGTCCGAATGGTCAGCTTTGCCGATTATACATATGTACAACGATAATGACCTTTTTGTCCATTATTACAGTATAAGAATAGCCATTCAGACCATTTTATAGACGCGAATTGTCAGTTTTGCCATTTTAAGAGCAGGAATCGTATGATTTAGCAGTATTTTCAAGGCACGAGCCACCGCTGTAGTTAATATGAGGGTGCGTAGAGTCCGGTTGGCCGAATTCTTGGCTTGAATAGGCCGTTCCGCCATTTTTAGAGCGCTTAGAGTCCGCTTTGCCATTTATAAGGGCGCAAATAGTAGGTACTACGTCAGGGAAAGGCTAGAATGGTATGTTTGACAATTTTTGGCGCGCGAATGGTCTATTTAGCAATTTTAAAGGCGCGAATTGTTAGTTCGTCCATTTTTATGGCTCAGTATTTTTTGAGGTAGGGTGGGGGAGGCAAATAACGAGCCGTAAAACGGCTAACCGCTTCAGAAACTTGTAAATTTATAATACTGATCACGTGGGTCTTGCAACTAAAATTTGATTCTGAGGCTGCCGCAACAACGACGGAAGAATGACGCAGTGATCGATGCGGATCAGGAAGGAGCTCTCAAGGCGGGGAACTCCCTGAAAATGGGAGGGGTGGTCGTTGATTTGGTGAAGTTGTTGGGGGCCCTGCGACTGGCGGGAAAACGAATTGCCAGTTTATCGATTTTCAGGCACAAATATACCAGTTTGAAGTAACACCATCAGCATGACGTGAATGGACACGGTTTTAACAAATTTTGAACCGTAAATTACAAGTTTGCCATTTTTGGGGCGTCAATTCATTTGAAGCGCAAATGGTCACTTTTGCCATTTTCAAAGCTGGAATCGCCATTACACTCACAGACATTTTCTACGAGAAAATCGTCAGTTTAGCCATCATTAGGGTGCATACAATCAGTCTTGCAAATTTGAAATCTTGAAATAAAAATAGTTTGGCTGAATTTATTGCCCAAATTGTCAGTTTAGCTATTTCCAAGAAGCGAATTGTCTATTTTACCATTTTAGGGCGCGAATAAGTTTAGAGGTATTTTATAGTTCGTCAATACGAGGCACGAATGGTCATTTTTGCCATTTTGTAGTGTGAATGGTCAATTTTCATGTCGTATTTTCAGGGCGCGAATCATCAGCTTAGCATTTTCAGGGCGTGTAGAGTCAGTTTGGACATTTTACAGAGCCGGGAATTGCCAATTCGGCTATTTTTAGTTAGTCCAATTATTTTTTACTTTTTATAGTCAGCATAATAGCCATTTTGGGGCGCGATTAGTCAGTTGATCGATTGGTCGATTTTGCCATATTCAGTGCAGGAATCGTCTGATTTGCCAATTTTGAAGCGCTCAGAGTCATTTATAGGGCGAGAATAATACGTCAAGTCAAGGCGGAAATGGTCACTTTGGTTATTTTTGGCATGTGAATGATCGGTTGAACCATTTTCAGGGTATGATACACCTTTTTAGGCATTTTCTGAGAGCTTATCGTAACTTCATCCATTTCTAGGGCTTGTAATGTAAGTATGCCCATCTTAGGGCGCTGTTCACCAGTTTGGCGGTTATTAACATGAAAATAGACTGTTCAGCCTTTTCCCCTGCTTTTGGCTTATTATTTCTCAATAATAAGTCTTTGTAATCGTATCGCAAAAAAAATTTTTTGCGCAAAAATTAGTCAGTTGATCGATTTTGCCATATTCAGTGCAGGAATCGTCTGATTTGCCAATTTTGAAGCGCTCAGAGTCATTTATAGGGCAAGAATAATACGTCAAGTCAACGAGGAAATGGTCACTTTGGTTATTTTTGGCATGTGAATGATCGGTTGAACCATTTTCAGGGTATGATACACCTTTTTAGGCATTTTCTGAGAGCTTATCGTAACTTCATCCATTTCTAGGGCTTGTAATGTAAGTATGCCCATCTTAGGGCGCTGTTCACCAGTTTGGCGGTTATTAACATGAAAATAGACTGTTCAGCCTTTTCCCCTGCTTTTGGCTTATTATTTCTCAATAATAAGTCTTTGTAATCGTATCGCAAAAAAAAATTTTTGACCCCCCCTCAAAATTTGTAGTTTTACGTTTCAAAGTGCGTAGAATCCAAATCTGCAATAAAAAAAAATGTCCGTCCGCCGTCCGGGCCATATCTTGCCCTAGGATTGCTCAAAAAACTCGTTCTTTCGCACATAGACTCCATTTGGGGTCTAGTTGGTTCTAACATCTGATCAGTTTGATCAAATAACCTCCTTGGGTTTCATAGGCCAAAAGCGGGTCCAAAATGGGGATTTTCAAAGGATTTGGGGTCATAGGGGTGTGGGGTGTCGATTTTCATGTAATTTCAAGCCGGATTTGACTACGTCCATGAATAATAGACCCACAGTCGAAATAATAAGGCATTGTTCGATAATTCGCAGCGTTTTTCTATTCAGTCATTTTTGGCTTATTATTTCTCAATAATATTGGCTTATTATTTCTCAATAATATTGGCTTATTATTTCTCAATAATATTGGCTTATTATTTCTCAATAATAAGTCTTTGTAATCGTATCGCAAAAAACATTTTTTGACCCCTCCTCAAAATTTGTAGTTTTACGTTTCAAAGTGCGTAGAATCCAAATCTGCAATAAAAAAAAAAAAAATGTCCGTCCGCCGTCCGGGCCATATCTTGCCCTAGGAAGGCTCGAAAAAACTCGTTCTTTCGCACATTGACTCCATTTGGGGTCTAGTTGGTCCTAACATCTGATCAGTTTGATCAAATAACTTCCTGGGATTTTATGGGCCAAAAGCTGGTCCAAAATGGGGATTTTCAAAGGATTTGGGATCATAGCAGGGGCGGCTCGCCAGATGAGGCAGGTGAGGCTGAGCCTCACATGAATAATCTGCAATAAGATTTTTTTAAAAAATCTTGTGTAATGGCATATCATGAAATTTAAAAAAATAATAATTATGATAATTAAAACGAGTTTTCTTGCTAAGCACAGAGGAGGAAAAGTATTAAGGCCATTTGTTGAACAATTCCTGCGTTATTTTTACTCACGCTACTTGTTTACAACGGAGAGGCTCAGCAATACCGAGCTTATCTGTTCCGACATGGTGCGGGGCTGAAGTTTGTGTTAGGGGAACAGGGAGGGAATGGAGAAACGCCCGGGTCTCATGACGTCCGCGGAGGCTCGAATACGTTGAGCTTATTCCTAAACTCACTTGATTGGGGATTCCCCCTCTCTCACCGCGGCATTCTTATCTTCACGCTTTTTTCAGCTCGCGAATAAAACGGTGATTATTCATTTTTGTTTTAATTGATTAAATGAGGTTTTTGTATTTAATTGAGAGTTTTTTCGAGTGTTTTTTTTTTTTTTTTTTTGGTGTCCGTGTGTGGATGATTTTGTGCGGGGTTTTCTGGTTTTCAAATTCAAAATTGTGCCCGAATTATTTTTTTCAGAATGGGTGGTGAATATCCCTGTCGTGATATTGTCCCTATTTTGAGTGAAAAACCGTTGAGTTTGTGGAGTGAATCGGACAAAATAGACGTGGTTAAGTTTGGAAAACCAACTCCATCGATAGACAAGTTTAAAACCGATAGAATAACAGGTAGAACTTTCCAAGTATCTTGGTATGAAACCCACAAATGGCTTTGTGGAAGCTATTATTTTCAGAAACTGTTTTGTTGGCCGTGTCTATTATTCAACAACCACAAGAATGTGTGGAATTCAACTGGGTATTTTGACCTCAAAAACTTTTCTAGGTCCTCAAAATTACACTCTTCATCGAAAGACCATATTCATAATTGCGTAGTCTTAAAACGGCTTGAGACAAACGCATCAACTGTCGTGGATGCTTTGAGTATTCACAATAGCCTTTTCAAGAAGCAATTCAACGAACGGGTCAGGTTGAATCGCTTAGTTCTTGAACTTCTTATAGATGCTGTTTTATTTTTGAGTAAACAAGAACTTGCTTTCCGCGGACACGATGAAAGTGTTGCTTCATCGAATCGCGGAAATTTTGTTGAAATTGTTGAGTTATTGGTGCGTCGGTCCAGCCCTGAGATTCGGGAGCACTACAATCATAATAAGCCAGTTTTTTCAGGAACTTCTAAAATCTCTCAAAATGAGCTGATTTCTTGCGTAGAAGAGTTTCTGATGGAGCACATTGAGTCAGAAATTAAATCCTCCAATTTTTTCTCTATACAGGTTGACGACACGACTGACCTTACGAATAAGACGCAGTATTCTGTCATTGTTAGATTTGTTAATGAAAAGGGGGAAATAACAGAGAGATTTCATGGATTTCACGACGTAAGTGCTAAAAAAGACTCGGATGGTCTTTTTGATTTAGTCTGTGGTATTTTAAAAAAATATGATTTCAAAAATAAATTAGTAGGCCAAAGTTTTGACGGTGCTAGCGTGATGTCTGGCCATTTACATGGTCTGCAAGCCAAAATTAAATCTATAGCTCCTCAAGCAATTTATACGCACTGCACCGCCCACCGAACAAATCTTGTATTACAAAAGGGCTCTTCTTCCAATGATAAATTCAGAATTTTTTTTTCAACACTAACTAGCCTTCCCACTTTTTTTCACCATTCGTCGAAGCGAAATTTATTACTTGAAAAAATTCTCAACAGAAGGATTCCTCAAGTTGCTCCCACCCGTTGGGCATCCAGGTCTAAAATTTTAGGCCTTGTTTACTCTCAGTGGTTTAACTTGAAATATGTGTTTTCTGCAATCCTCGAAGATCCTAATTCATCTACGGACTCGATTAATGGTGCACGAGGATATCTTAGCCAACTGGAAAGCTTTGACTTTGCCTTTCTTACTGCGGTTTTCAGAATAATTTTTCCGTATACTGACCATTTATTTTCGATTCTCCAATTAAAAGTATTGGATATTCCATATTGTTTCCAACAGATAAAAGATACGGAATCAAAAATTATCAACAAACGCTGTGATTCAGATTTTGACTCTGTTCTAAAATGGGCTTTGGAGCGTGCTGACTTACCTACCAAGGGAAGAAAACGCTGTAGTGAAGATGAGTTGATCCAAAACTATAAACAATTGTATTATGAGGCCATTGACAACGTGACTTTTCAGCTAACTGATCGATTTCAAGACTTTGAAAAATTGGATTTCTTGGCCCTTGCTGACTTGAACAAGGTGTCCGCCTATTCAAAAGAATTTCCATCTCGACACTTGGACTCCTTCCTAAAATTGTATAAAAACTTCTTCCCCGATAAAAACCAACTTTTCAACGAAATTTCAGAAATTTACAGTGACGGACAATTTCCTAATTTTCAGCTACCTGAGCTTATTAGACATCTAAAAGAAACCGATTTAGACACCGTTCTACCAAAGGCTTACAAAGCCTTCTGCCTGATTGCAACCTTGTCGCCAACTAGTGTTTCGACTGAGAGGTATTTTTCCCTGCTTAAGCGTATCAAAACTTATTTAAGAAACTGTATCAAAGATGAACGACTAAGCGCTCTTGCGCTTATAGCTGTGGAAAAAAACCTGCTCAATCAGCTTCAATCAAATGCGGATTTTTATTCTCCAATTATTGAGAAATACGCTTCTCTGAAAGATCGGAGAATAGATCTAGTTTATAAATCCTAGTCATTAATATCGTAATTTATTCCGATTTGTTTTTTTTGTTTTATATTGCATCCTGTCTGCATGGTTGGGTGGACGGGGCGGACAGGGGGGATTTGATAGCAGTCGCCTCCACGCTGGCAAATCCCGGACACTGGCTCTTCCTTAAAGCAAAACTGCATGAGAAAATTTCCAACTGGGCGTATTCCAAGTTTCTCATCAAGTCACAGTTAACTCTGGGGCCTAGGGAAAACTTGGAGTGCATCCTCTTCACTCCAAAGAAAAGCTGTACTTTGTTTCTTGGAGGCATTTTCGGAGGATCCGTACCATTTCTTGCTCTGGAAGCTGCTTGCTAAGAACTGCTGAAATAATATTATACTAGAATCTAATACACCCTCCACCCCCACCCTCCCTATAGGGCAGCCTCACCCGAAATAAAGGGCCAGAGCCGCCACTGGATCATAGGGGTTTGGGGTGTCGATTTTCATGTAATTTCAAGCCGGACTTGACTACATCCATGATAAACCCGTAAACAGTAGAAATAATAAGGCATAGTTCGATAATTCGCAGCGGTTTTTGTTTTTTTTTTGGGGGGGGGGTTGAGGTACGCTTGAACTATCGGTTTCCGATCGATGATTCTATCGAATCACCAGTTCAGATTTTTTCACTGACTCAGTTTGGCCATATTTGGAGCTGGAATCGCCAGTTCGGCTATTTTTAGCGCTCGAATCATCAGTTTAGCGGGCGAGAACCATTATTGTCCTATCAGGCATTTTAAGCGACCTATTCTGCTGATCTATTCTTCAGTTTAGCCAAATTTTAGGGAACGGAAAGTCAGAACGCAAAGAATGAGGGAAAAATTGAAAGTGAAAACGTACGTATCCAGCTGAAATTGATTGGAAATAGAGGTGTGACGTGACAGCTTTTGTTGGTCACAGTGACAACTAGCTCCGGTGACTGTGCAGTCACTGTGACAAAAACCAGTGATTTTGTCACTTGAGTGACTACTGAGGGCCTGTTCTATAACTTGTAAATGTCACTATCACTGTTTGTTTCCACCCGTCCTCCCCATCAACATGTGATTTAATTTGGGGCGGACGGTTGGAAAAGGATATTCCTAGGAACCCTGAAATCTTACGGGACAGGCCCCCTGTAGCAGTTCGTTTGAGCAAATGCCTAATGTTACCGGACTCGCCGGTATCTGTGTGAATTTCATTCCCAGACCCAACAAACCCTATTTATAGGGCAAATGAGAGACACGATTTCGCAAATCAATTTTGTATGCATCAGTTATAAAAAAAATATATATTTCTTTTTCTAACTTTATCCGTGGAAAACTCCTATGAACGGCGAACACACAGCCTCAAATGCAAACATGAAGGTGAGCTATGGATCAAAAACTGCAATGCACGAATTTACCTAGGAACATAGGCATATCCAGAGGGGGGCAGAGCTAGGCAGCTGCCCTCTCCTAGACTCAAAAATGCAGATTTAGTGGGGCAGTTGCCCACCCCTAGATGCATTCTGAAAATACAAATCCTTCAGGATAATCACATTGTGTTTCGTCGGCGCTCACTACAAAAATAACTTCATGGATTTCACTAATAAAAAAATAAATTTCAACGGGTTTTGTCGCTCACAAAACGGATCTCGCGAGGGTGACATAATTCAAAGACCAAATTCGCCGTTTTTGCGTCCTAGAATACCATTTTCGCAGACAGACGCGGATTCAGTATTTTCTCAAGAGAGGTGCTAGAGAAAGTGTGTGGTTCGCTCTACTAAAACTGGTTTGACAGCCTTTTGACTGCCTAAAAATATTTCAAACTAGCTATTTGCACTATAAAAACGGCTAAACTAACTAAAATCACGCCTAAAAATACAAAACTGTCGATTCGCGTTTTGAAAATGGCTAAAACTAGACTTCACGTGCCCTAAAAATTGGTGGCGACTGGTGAACTTCTGAAAATGCCTAAAAAGACCATTCGACCATTCGTGCGCTAAAATTCATCAGAATGGTCATTCTTGAGGCAAATATGACCATAATGCGCGCTTTCGGCTTGACGGACTAATGAAGCCCAGAAAACGGCCAAAATGACTTCACGTGCCCTGGAAATGCCTAAAAAAGATTATTCCCTACCTGAAAATGGCAAAATCGACAATTTGCGCACCAGGAATGGTCAAACTTCACGGCCTTGGCTTGATGGACTAGGTATTTGAGCCCTGAAAATGACAAAACTGACGATTCGTGTCTTTAAAATGGCTAAAATTACTATATTTGAACCCTAGAAATTGCCGAATTTACTTTACGAGCTCTAGAAATGGATTTCCTGACGATTCGAGCTCTAAAAATGTCTGAACAAGTGACTCCTGCCCTGAAAAGGGCAAGATAGACCATTCGGAGCGCCGAAAATTGCCAACCTGGCTGTTCTCGCCTTGACTTGGGACGTACTATTCGCTCCCATAACTGGAAAGACTGTGCGCCCTAAAAATGACAATTATAGCTATTCAAGCCTTGAAATCGTCAAAACTGACTCTATGTGCCCTGAAAAGCTGTGCCCAACAAAGTAAATAAATGTCAATTTTGAAGTAAAATATTCAGTTTTGACGTAAAGTGATATTTTTTGGGTGGAACCGCAAGTTTCAGGGTAAAATCGTCAGTTTAGAAACGTCTTTGGGATGAAATCGTACGTTTTGGAATTAAAAACAGTCAGTTTTGGGGTAAAATGACCAGTTTTGTATTAACGTCATCAGTTATGAGGCAACACGTCAGCTTTGGCGTGAAATCGTCTGTTTTGGCATAAAATCGTCACTTTTGCGATGAATTTGTCACTTTTTTTTTGTGAAATCACCTGTTTTCAAGGCAGAATGGCCTAAAATCACCCGTTTTAAGGAAAACTTGAGTTAAAGTGTGACATTGTCAGTTTTAGAGTAAATTATCTAATTTTGAGGGGAAATTGTCGTTTCGGGTGTAAATGGAACAGTAAAGTTTAGTTTTAGGTTAAAATCGCTAGTTTTGTGGTACCATCTTCATTTGGAGAGGGAGGGCATGTCAGCTTCGGCCAGGAATTGTACGTTTTTTTGTCGTTTTTTTTTTTTACTAAAATCGCCAATTGAAGGATAAAATCGGCAGTTTTTAGTACTGAGTGGTCTGTTAATTGCAATTGAAATCATTCATTTTTGATATTTTAAGTTAAACCCGCCATTTTTAGGCGGAATTCACCAGTTTTTGGGGGTAAAGACTTGAATTTTAAAAGTTGTACTGTGAAATTTTTAGTTTAGGCGTGAACACTTTGTCTTTGGCGTAGAAACGTCAGTTTTGAAGTAAAATATTCAGTTTTTTTGTTGAAAACCATCAGTTTTGAGTTTAAACCCGTTATTGTTTGGTTAAAAAATGTTGAACTTTACGTATCTCAGACAAGACGTTGATGACAAGACGGTCACCCTGTATATTTGAATTGAATGGCAAGTATCGATTTCCCGGGGAAATCGATTTGTCTGTTAATAGAAAAAGTCTGAATAGAATTGTCAGTTTTTGGATAGAAAATCAGGAATAGAAGGCTAAAACAGATAATTTCCGAACGAAGATGTTAGTTTTTGATGGATTACGACCATTTTTTGTGAAAACTCAGTTTCCGGGGAAGAATTTGACGATTTATTACGCTACCAGTTCTTTTGTTGGGGTCTCTAGTTTCCATAACGTCCCCTGGTCAAGGGCTGGCTACGCCCCTGACTAGGAAGGTGTTTTTAAAAAAAATAAAATTATACAAGTTCACTGTACCACAGGTCTTGCAAAACGAAGTGAATAAAAATATATTACTGACCTACACTGAAGGTTGAATTCCAAGTCCAAGAAAAAAAGCCAACAGACGAGGGATAGACTTGGGGAGATTGCTCCTGAGTTCATTGAGGCGATAGATGGCTAGGTGACGGCTCCAATTTTAATTCAAGAGACTCTAGCGCAGTGAAGCGATAGAAGTGAAGAATGAAGAGGCGATTGTAAGTGAAAAAGAATGTCACCGTTAGAGGGTCGGAACGGTGATTTCAATGTGGTCGTCACCAGAGCCAACAGTGACGGAGTAGTCACAGTGACAAAATCACCGACTTTTGAAATCACACCTCACCTCTAATTGGAAACATCGCCAAAGCCCACAACTACCGCAGTCTCGACCATAAATCTTGCTTCAATTAACAATACAATTTTCTAATAATCTGGGATATAATGTGTTGGTAATTTAACCCAATAAAATTTGAACTTCAGCGCCCAGGAGCTGATAATGAACTACCTGTCCAGAAAATGACGAATTCCGGGACTTTGAAATGGTGCACTGCACATCACATACACAAGTTAGGCTTGAGCCTGAAACACTTCAGATGACAGGCAGATCATTGCCTACAACTGCAGTGCAGCGAACTCGATACCGATATCCGAGTTTATAAATAATTTACTAGCAGATAGCAAAGATGTTTGAAACGCTAATTTTTAACATCTTAAAGGATCACAATGCAACGCCTCTCCTCCCCGAACGCCCCAAATTGGACAAATCTGCAAAAATGATGACTCGGTGAAGCAGAGAATTATAACAGACTTCACATTCTTCACTGTGATTTTTCGGATTTTCCTTGTTATCTGCCTGGCCCTTGCCTGGCATCCCTGATGCACAAGGAAGAGACTAAAAATTGAAAAACTTGCGAATTCAAAAGCATATTCAGGAATTTCAAAGCATATTCAATGACTAAATTGGAAACAAAATCCCTGATTCGCGGTATAAAGAAATGAGTGTGTGCTGCTTTTGGAAAAGTCCAGGGCTTAATTTGAGAAAAATCGGTAAATAAGGGCTAAAAGTGAAACAAAACAACACACACAAAAAAGCAGTAATTTAAAGACTTTGAGAAAAACGCCACTTCGTGGCTTTAATGGGAAGAAATCGCACATTCGCGGATAAAATCATGAAAAAAACGCTAATTCATAGATAAAAATTAACGAGTTGCAAACTCACGGCTAAAAATGTAGATGAAGCACCAATTCGTGGTTTCTGGAAGTGAGTTCGGCTAACATTTAAAGAAAAACATGAAAGTAAAGCGATATTGAATCATAGCTGAAACACAAAAAACTCTATTGTTGGCTGAAACGGAGAATAACTTAAATTCGAGGCTGAAATAGAGTAAAAGCTCTAATTCGTGGATAAAACGTGGAAGTAAAATTGGAAAATTGCGTTTATTTGCGGCTAAAACTGAGAAAAAGCGCTAATTCGCGGACATAAAATTGAGAAAAACGGTGAATCCTCGGGTTCTGGAGGGAAATTTGGGCTAAAATCAGGCGCTTATTCCGGAGAATAGAGCGAAGCCTCATGATAATTTTAGTGCTACTCTGAAAAGAAAGTCCTAGAAACCCAATCCGAATAATTATAATGATTTCGTTTGATGCGTTCAAGTATTTCTGATCTTATTAATGACATAGCAACATTCAACTATTATCTATGTAACGTGAACTAACTGTTTGGCAAAAATATGCCTCCTACCAAATGAAGCGAACTCAGCGCAGTGGTGGAGCGGAAACTCTTACGTCCAACGACAAACACAACGATTGTGACCCTAAAAATTGAGTTTATTAGCGAGCGAAACCCGGCAAATTAATTGTTTAATGAGTGAAACCATCTTAAATTGGTTCTTAGTGCGAAAAATCGGCGAAATCAGTCTCTGAAAGAGACCATTCAGTGAAATTAGTTTACTGACAAACAAATTCCCAGAAATTGTCTGTTCATAACATTGACAGTTTCCTCATAAAGTAGACAATTGCGTCATAAAATTAACAGTTTCTTCATAAAATTGACAATTTTCTCATTGCATTGAAAATGTACTCATTGTATTGACAATTTCCTCGTAAAATTGACAATTTCCTCATAATATCGACAATTTTCTTATAAAACTGACAATTTCCAAGTCAATTTGACAATTTCTGCATAAATTGATAAATTTTACTTCTAATTGAAAAGTTTGTAATTAAATTGACAATGCGCTAATAAAAATGCCAATTTGCAAATAAAAGTGACGACCTTGTGAAACTGGCAACTTCGACCTAAAATTAACGATTCCTAGAAAATTTACGATTTTCTCTTGGAATTCACAATTTCCAATTCGAGCTAACACTTTACTTACAAAAAATTGAAAATTCCTCGTTTTCTTCATGAAATTGCCTATTTCCTTATTAAAATGGATGGAAATGATCAAATCGACACCTTTGAAACTGTAAATGTCCTCATAAAATCAACCATTGTGCTCACAAGCTCATGATTTCTTAGAAAATTGAAAGTTTTCTCGTAAAACTGGCAATTTTGTTATAAAATTGACAGTTTCCTTGTGAAACTGACGTAGTTTTTCAATAAAATGGGCAATATGTCACCATTGCATTGCTCTTGGTCAGGGGTGGTTTTAGACCTCCGTGACGGGAGTGGCGGTAAAAAGTGTCCTCATCCCCCCCCCCCAAACTTTTCGCATTTGTCTAATTTCTTAATTTTCATATATAAAAAAAGTACCCCGAAAGCGCACTTTCTTTGTTTCCCAATACCCGGATTTTATTTTGCAGTGTCTGATATTTGCTTAAGAATCTGAGGGAATGTGGTGCTGGCAATTTGATTATAACAAAAAATCTTGGAATACTAAAATCCAGAACATTCTACGAAAAAACCAGGTCCAAAACAGGTCCTGCGCGTTTGACTCTTCCAAACACGAAATATCGCAATTGAGTCTATTTTGAATATAATTTTCGCTCTCTCAAAACCAGATTTCACGGATTTCGCTCGTTCAAATCCAAATTTTAATGATTTTTTATCTCTCAAAAACAAAATTTTGTTGGTTTGGCTCTTCGAAACCCCAATTTTGCGGTCATTCGCTCTCATATAACTAAATTTTGCGAATTTTCCTTGTTCAAACCCCGATATCATGGGGTTTGCTCTTTCCTAAACCCGAATTTCGTTGGTTTTGCACTTTCAAAAACCAATTTCACGAACTTTAGCTCTTTCAAACCCCAATTTTGTGAGCCCGGCTCCTTTAAACCCTAATTTCGAGGATTTTCAATCTTTGAAAACCGAACTTTTTGGATTTGGCTCTTTCAAAACCGAGTTTTGGTGATTTACGATTTATGATAAACCAAATTTTGGGGCTAAAACTCTTTCTATAATTCTTTTAATACGAAAAACTAGTTCGGCCCATTTGAAAACCAAATTGCGTGACTTTGACATTTCAGACGACATTGTCGCCACGGAAATTCGCTCGTCCGTAACCAAATGTCTTGGATTCGACTTCTTCAAAACAGAATGTGCCATTTCGAACACCAATTTCGCGGTTTTTTCCTATTTCAAAAAAAAAAAAAATTAAAACAAAATCAACAAAATTTGTGTTGCTTTTTTTTTTGTCGAGGGCGCCGGGCTTTGAACCCGGCAGGCGCCTAAGCCTCACTTGGGCTCCTACGCCATACCCAGATCTAACTGTGCACTTCACACCCGTACTACGCGGGCGTTTTGGTCGGTGCGCGGTTTGTTGAACGCACACCGCCGGGAACGCCCACACGAAGCCGAGTGTGCCGTGTCACAGCTTGCCGCAGCCTTATAGTGTAATGGGCAATGGCTGGATTCGAACCCAGGCCCGCTGGGTTGTGAATCGAGCATTGCATCCATTACACCATCGAGGCGCGCTGCTTTAGCTCTATCTAAACTCGTTTTTGCAGCTTTGACTAATTCGAAAACAAATTCATCTTTTCAAATACATAGTCAAGATTTTGGCTCATTCATACCACAATTTCCTCCGATTTTCGCTCTTCCATAACCAAAAGTCTCGGATTCGGTCCCTTCACAATCCAATTTCACTAATTTTTCCGCAAATGGTGTACTATCAAGTAGTAATACCAAAATAAGTCATTTTCTTACTTCCTAGTTTTGTAGGATCTAGATACGATTATCTAGATGTGATTTGCTTTCTCTAACATTATTTGTATCTTTTCACTTTTCCTTCCTTTGGTTATCCCCCCCCCCCGTAAAACTGAGAGTGGCTGAGCTGAGGGGGGGCAATCGCCCCTATCACCCCCATAAATCCGTCCCTGTCCTTGGTGAAGCGTTCCACATACTTGTTGCCCTTGAAACGGCATTTCGCGTATAAATTTTGCCTTGAATGTGGCGATTCACGTGAGTGTTTTCCCGAATGTTACGCTTTGCCCACCGCGGGGGCATTTTACGGTGGTGCCACAGCCTTTTGAAAGAGTTTTCCTCACTATGTGACGTTTAACTTGAAGTTTTCCCTTGGCCGTGACCTTTCGCATGAATTTTGCCCTAGACGTGGCGGCGTTCATCGTCAATTTTCCCCTCAGTGGGGCCATTCACCAGTGTTTTCCCCCAAAACTGGGCATTTCGCGTCTCTCGAGAACCTCTGACCCTCTGGCCTCTGAGAAAATGGCCCCAAACTTAGAGGTGATCACCCCTCCACGATGGGATTTTGGAGGAGGTTTTGATGGCTTTTTTTTTTTTGCGCGAGAGACCTCGACTCCAAGGGAGGGGCCATGGCCCCTGAGGCTCCTACCATAGATCCATCACTGTGAGACCATCAATGAATCCATTACGTCCAAATTCAGCCCATTTTAATATGTGAGTCATATTTGAAAGTAGCGCCGGAAGCTGCTTGTGAGTCTCTGATGCGACCTGTACACTTATGACAGGTCACGTTATTTTAAGAGCCGAATTGCATTCGAACAATCGGATCCAGCCGCGGAATCACCAGTTTTAGCCGTCAAGTCTAGTTATAGCCTAAAAGCTATATACAGCGTGTGACGTAATTTATGTAGAGCTTGGATGCTTATGTATTTTCTAGTTCAATGTTTTTCTACTTTTCAGTGTTTGTTGAATTTAGCCCCGAGGATGACAACTTCCTTATAAAGCTCATCATTCTTGAAATTAAGATTTTAATTGCCTGGAAACCAGAATCTCCAGGTGTTGTACACTAAATAAAGTCACAAATGTAGTCGTGATTCGAGCAAAACAGAAGGACAAAGCCAGCCCGAGGCTCTCATAATAAGTTTTTCTCCTGAATTTTTTTTCTTTTCAACTCAATTTAGGGGGTTACGCGCTGCAAAACAAGAAAAGAATGGAAGTGGAATAAAAGAGTAAAACCATAAAAAATAAAGAAACAAAAGTACTGAGCGGTGGGGGCGAAGGGCCCACGAAAGAAATTCCTTACTTTTGATGACCTACTGTGAAATATTGCCTCTTCCACCACCAAGTAGAGCACTGCTTCTGCAACCCCTTTTCTCAGGACTCAAGCTGCTACCATTTCACGAGACGATGAAAAATTGACTAGAAGACTGTATGGAGGGACGGGAGAATCTCTGTCCGAATGCCATTCCGTTATGAAATAGTCCACGTGTTCTAAAAAACCATGACGTGTACGATGAACGTGTGTCAGAATAAACTATCTATACCAGAACTTTATCGATCTTCTATATTATTCACAGGATAGAGTATTTACGCTCTGGTTCATTAATTTGAGGTCAACAGTGATGTTCTGAAGGATTAATAAGGCTTCTCATTCTCTTTAGTCTTATGCTACAAACTCATTAAAATCTTAAGAAGAGTAGGATAATTTCAGGGTTTCCCCTTAAAAAGAAAAATAATAAATCAATAAAAAAGAAGAATGTTTGAGCCTCGTTTTATTGATAATTTTTTCTATGGTCTCAAGGAACCTTTTTTTAAGCTAATAAACGATGAAGTCTATGAAATATTTTCGGGCGGTGTAATAAATGATCCGTCAGTGTAATCAGGATTGCCAACATTTTTAGAGAGCTTCAACTCGGAAAAATTCAGGGCTTTGTGAAACTTTACTTTTAGTATATTAACGTCAAAGTTTCAAGGTTTTGATTGACGCCAAATCATTAGTGCTTTCAGATTTACTTCCCTACGAGGTACTCGTATACCTTCATGAAGTGAACGACAGGGTTGACGCATTCACACGTTCAGTTTAATACAGTCTCTTTCTCCGATAATGCCGGACCAAGATAGCTCTCCTATTGAATCGTATTACACGGGACTACTAAGATAAATAGCCACCCGGCTCTTTATGAAAGAGTTGACTGACACTAAAAAGCTGCATTTGAAATGAGAACTGAATGGAGGAGTGTATGACTCGGGTATTGTGCGGGGGGAGGGATGAACATGGCGAGAGAGAGCTATGTTCAAAAAACAAAAATCTCTGTTTTTCGCCGTCTCTCAAATCTGGAATCACTTGAAAAACCGGGGAAGGGGTGGAAAGCACATTTGACGCTGATGAAACTGAAAAATTCAAATTAACTCATTCATTTCTGAAATATCTATGGAAAATTGACTTTTTAAAAAATATGTTCTATAATATTTTGCACACGATGTTTCACTACTCCGATCACTCTTACTTCGACTCCGATCACCTAGAAACGTAACAACGTCACGGGCAACGCCCATCACCGTATCAAACATCTTATTTTGAAAATCAGAGCTATGCAATGACGAATAATATAAACAACCTTTTCCTTTTTACGTTCCTCTAAAAACAAAACAATCGTGGTGCCACCATGCTGGAATTATAGGTTTGATACAGCGACAAAGCGAAACGAAAATATATCTTATTATCTTGCCCAAGGGAGTGACAAGCAGACAAAATGTGATTGGAAAACAAAACTCCGCACTATTCACCTCACAAGCGTATAGTTTGGTTGACCTAATTGGTTTAATGTTCAGTGGAAGGAGGAAAGAGTTACTTTCTGCAGCCATGAGCTGAATAGTTTGTAAATGTTGGGTAAGAGATGTAATGAAATGGAGTCGTGTACGTGCTGGCCCGTGGCAGAGAAGTAGAGGGGTGTTATTGTGAGAATTTGCTCGAATATAAATTAGACGTCAAATTCAGTTTCATTTGATATTTCTAGCCTAAATATTTTGCAACATTATTGCTTTATTGGAATCTGAACACGTGCATGTCCCCCGGTAATTTCTCGCTTACATAAATCAGGCCATATTTCCACGAAACTTCATAAAAGTCAGTTGTGGATTCAAATTGGCATTTCATCTATTTTTCATTGCCTATAGGTGTGTAGTGTGTACCCCATGTGCAACTTTAACTTCATCAGTCGTGCATTACAACACTGAAGCGTCTTTTACTAGATATTTCCCTTTCTGGACGGCACTTCAGTCCCTTGTCCGCTAGGCACAGTTTACTTCAAGGAAGATGAAGGGGTGAAACTAATTACTCCGGTATAGCAATTAAAACTAGAAGAGTCCTTCAGATATTTCTCCCTGTGATTTTGTCGGTAGCAATTACCCCTTACAAATTTCCCCTTCCCAGTTTGTGCTATTTCCTCTTTTTTCTTTCTTTTTTTTCAAGTTAGTAAAGCATAGTTGAATACTTTGTATAGATATTCCCGTTCTAAAAGGGGTCCGTATAGACGTACAATATTATTGCACAAACAAGTTTGTACAATATTTTGTTTCCAGCCCCCCTACTCAGAACTCTTAACGCGTGCGTTAGCGAAATAAACAAGGTGAATAATTGAAAGTAATCAGCTGAGAAATTAGGCTAACGGACTCGTTAGGAATTACAGAATAGGGGGGCAGATGTTTACAGAATAAAAATGAGTTGTACATTATGATGTGCAACCCATCAACGCAACCTACAAACGTTCAATTTTATTGTACAACCCCTAGTTTGCGCAACATTTATTGTGCGTGTAGTGGGCCGCTATAGATGGGGAATTTATAGCAACCGATCATGAATGCTGAAAAAATAAACCCATAGGCACTTTTATTAGTAAACCACGCCTGCTATAGTATTTTAGCTCTGGAAATCCGTTCAGAATTCTGAGTACAAGTTTGTCTTAAATATCCTCTTCCAGGCCTTCCGTAAGTAAATAATAGTCCCATCGGCTAGTCATCACAGTTTAAGTTCAACCGTATCTTCTTTCCTATTTTGAATTGCTTTATTATTTTACTGCGAGCAATCGTGCGCATGCGTGTACATGCACTTCTGAATATTCCGATGAATAGGTACTGTCCTTATCGGTATTTGTTGACCTTCTCCACTTTAAATACGATTCCATCGAAATTCTTGTATTATAGAAGGAAGCTGTAGTGAAAAGAAGACTAACATTGCCTGGCTAAACCATTTAATTTATTAGTTTTATAATTACCCTTTTAATCACTATCTTTCGCGTTTTCTAGTAAATAAAAGCCTACAATTCTGGGCAATTATTCGCTTTATTTTCACATAAATTTTATTTACTAGAAAAATTATTCGGCTTCACCCTCTCGTGTCTTTAATATGGATAAGTTGCTAAGACCCTCGAAATTCGAAGAGTGCTCCAACTCATCCACTGCTTCCAAGGAATGGATATGTCGAATCCACTTAGCGAGATTTTCCACATCAAGAAATGGATGTCCATTTCACGAAGTGGCTCCACTTGCCGTAATTTCAAAAAATTGCGACATCTGGACAAAAAAAAATGTCCATTTCTTGAAAAAGAAATCGTGTTTATCCAGTTGTTGAAATCAAGCAACCTTACTGCAAGTGGATGCACAACATTATCCGTTTCGTGAAATGGATGAGTGAGAAATTCCAGATGCTCAAACGAGAAAATTACGGCACCTGGACATAAAAATGTCCATTTCTTGGTAATGAAATCGCGTTTGTCCAGTTGCTGAAATCAAGCTTCCTTACTGCAAGTGGATGCACAACATTATCCGTTTCGTGAAATGGATGAGCGAGGAATCTCAGATGCTGAAACTGATGAGAAAATGGGAAAATAAAAGTGACCATATGGAGGATTATTTTCTAGATTTTTCCTATAATTACGTATCAATATTTTTGCGACTTAGCGGCGCTTTTTAGTGCTGTGTGATTTTTCCTACTTTTTCTTTATTATTTTCTTATTTCCGTACTAAAAAATGGAAAAAGAATATTTTTACGTGGATATCGAGCGTTTTATTTAAAACATCCGTCTAAAAAACCGTTTTCAAAAGACTCGCAACAGACGATGATTGATGAAATCCGAGATGCTAAAAATAAAAGGTGAGCAGTTCTTGTTATGTGTTACCTGCGTTGTGATGAACCCTTACAAGTTTAATTTTCATAAATTCGCATTTTTCTTATTATTTTTAGTGGTCAAAAATCCAGAAGGGAATACCATCTCCTCAGCACCTATGACGTAATGTCCGTCGGTGAAAGTCAATTATTGATTAAAAAAGTTCGCAGTGGCGTGGGAGATGTAAAATACCTCGTGGCTTACGAAGATCTCTATGAACGATGTCGTGAAATTCACGTTTCTTCAGGCCACGGTGGTAACGTAAAAATGAGGAATGCTTCTCAATTTAAATATAACGTTCCGAGGCCCTGCATCGAAGCATTCTTGAAAGAATGCCAGTCCTGTAACGAGAAGAAAGTTAAACCTCGGAAACATGTAGTGAAACCTATCATTTCAAAAGGCTTCAATGAAAGAGGTCAAGTTGACCTCATCGACTTTCAGTCACTTCCAGACGGCAAGTACAAATGGATTATGAACTACCAAGACCATACCACAAAATTTCTGATGCTTCGAGCACTGGAATCTAAACGAGCTCAAGAGGTCGCTACGCATCTACTGAAGATATTTTTAACATTTGGCGCTCCCCGCATTTTACAAAGTGACAATGGCCGGGAGTTTTTAAACCACGTTATAAAGGAATTAAAAGAGATGTGGCCAGAATATGTGATTGTGAATGGACGTCCACGACACCCACAGAGCCAAGGCAGTATTGAGCGAAGCAATCAAGATGTTGAGAATATGTTGAGGACCTGGATGGCTGATAACAGCTCGGTTCACTGGGCCTTTGGACTAGATTTCGTGCAATGGCAAAAAAATTCGTCTCATCATCGGATTATCGGACGTTCGCCGTACGTAGCAGTATTTGGTCAAAGCCCTCAGGTGGGCTTGGCCTATTCAAACATACCTAAACAACTTTTGGATGGTTTAGCGACGGAGAAAGATTTAGATTCACTGGGTACGAAGATCATCTCATCTGTAACAAGCCTTTTTTGGGCGATATTGGGGAATGGCTTATTACTGGGGGGAATTAAGAAACGGATTAAAAAGATTAAAACTGATTTATTCACACAGTATAAAGCCTATTACTATACTCGGTGAGGACACACCACGCGGACCTAGGGATCTGACGGGATTATGGCGAAGACTCGGACGGCAGAGAGCGCGAGATCAGAGCGCCCCTTCCTTATATCTGTTTTTGGGCACCTATTGGTGGGAAACCCTTTTTTCTCACGCTGAGTTTTGCTGACGCTCCAATATTTGCCCTTTCTCGGCGTCTCGGTGATTTCCTTTTTGGTGCAGCGGGGCTGGGGAGGGGTGAGGAATAATTTGTAGTATTGGTGGATTTAAATAGCGATAATTTTTAGAAGGAATAATAATTAAGGATAAGGACTTAAATGGTTTTTGTAAACTAGGAAAAGGATGAAGTTGCCCCTGCACTTGTGTGTACTTCAAAACACTCAGCTGCACTATTTTAATATCGGAACAGCAAACAGATATAGACAATATTTATCGCATCCTAGAAGAATGATTACCCCCTAACAACCACCAACGTTCGACCTCCCCCGCAAACCCTGAGCCCGCTCACGCCCAATCCACACCACATGTCAATGCAGCGTCTGTCCGCATCCCCGCAAAGACCCATGTAACCATGTCGCAGTCAATGTTCACCCCTCTCGTGACAGCCACAGCAACGCAACCCACCTACGTTCAAGTACCCTCCACCTCTCGGGTAATGATGCTCGAAACAAGCATATTACGATCAGGTCCCCGAGATGAACTTGGCCAACACGTCCAGTTCTCGGAAAACTTCACCTACATACCCGCCCCATCTCCCAACAACAACGAACATAGGCCGCACATGGACATCGGTCACCCGCCCGGCGACGCTTTCAATTATCCCGGCCGGCAGGTAGACCATTCAGCATTCCTCAGAACGATGGACCCAACATCTTGCACCTACCAGTCCATGAACCAGGGCAGTCGACTCCTTAGCGCACTCCGGGAGATACCAACTTACTCGGGCGACCCATCGTCGCTCACCATCGACGACTTCATCGCCCAATGTCGCTGGGGATGGGAACTAGCGGAGTTTACGGAACAACTGTGGACGAGGTCAATCCTTAACAAACTCACCGGAGCAGCGCGGGAATTCATGAATTACGAATACTGCGGGTCCCCCATGACGGCACTCAGCGACCTGGAGAGAACATTACGTCACCGGTTTGAAAAGGTAAACCCCTCAGCCGCGCATTTGCAGTTAGAGGCATTCAAACAACTGCCCGGCGAAAATTTTGATGCCTATGCGTTACGTTTTAGTAAAGCGCTAAGGGGCACGTCTATCAACGACACCTCTGCTGTTTCTTTCTTCCTCCGGGGGCTAAGACGTTCACTGGCTGAAAAAGTAGCCGGACAACGAGTGACATCTTACTCACAGGCACGGCTCTACGCCAGGGAGCTAGAGGACGCCGATTAACTGCTTAACCCCTCTGTACCCCCCGCCACGGTTCACTCGGCAAAAACTACAACAGATACCCCCCGGATTGATCGCAATGATCGTGAAAGAAGTGGAACACCCCCCAACTCACCTCGATCTCCGAACAGAAATCGCAGTCCACCCCCCAGAACGATTCTCACCACGACCACGAGGAAGTAACATTAGATTGACCCACCTGCTAGCCAAACCCTGCCCAATTTGCAACAATCCAGGTCACCTACCTCGGGACTGTGGTCTCAAGCAACGGCTGCCGTGCCAAATTTGTAAGAAAATTAATCACAGTGCCAATCTTTGCCCTTGGCGTTACAAAAATAACCGCTCCTCCCCACCATCAGCTCTACCAAGCGAGGGACAGGATGTCCCACCCCAACGAACCCACGAACAGCCGAATGCTAGCCACGACGAACGTAACTCGATACATTTTAACCAGTCCCCAATCGCAAGAAGGGGATCCGCTGGGGCCCCTCATCACTACTAACCCCCCCCCCCCCATCGAAGCCAAACGAACAAAAAACTTCAAAAAATTATAGGACCCGGACTTCAACACAGCACTTACCGAAAACTAGGAACCAAACGCACATCAGATCCGACTATCTGTACCCGACGAAAATCGTACCCTACGCCACCGTCAGCCCCGGGCAACCAATTCCACTCTCCGGCGCAGGAGAACTCAACGTTTCCGCGACTATCAACGGGAAAACGGGACTTCTCCTCCTCGATACTGGGGCAGAGGTCATTCTCGTCCAATCAGAGTTGGTAACTGGCCCATACGAGCCACGGTACGTTAAAATTAAAGGCATTTCGGGGCATACTATCAACGTCCTCGGCAGTAACACGTTCCACATAGAAATCAACAACCAACCTCCCCAAATCGCCGTCGGCTACGTATGTGACCTCCCCGGGGACCTTATAGGAATCATCGGGTGTGACACTCTCCGAACCTGGGGAGTAAGCATCGACATGCTTCGAGGCACCCTAACCATTCAGAATCCGCAGCTGACATCACCGCAGCTTCAACATACACCCACGTCTGTTTTCTTCATCGTTGCGAAACAACCTTAAACCCACGCCTATCGAGTAACCACTACCACCCCTCTGACAATACCGCTGAGCTCAATGGTCATCACACACCTCGCAGTGATGGGCGGAGGAGTCCCGCACTCCAAACTGCCAGCAGACGCTTACGCCGGCACATACGCTCTGCCTCCACGAAAATTGGACAACGTGCTCGTGGCCGCGGCACTTACGAAAGCGGAAAATGCGCAAGTAACAACCTCAATAATAAACTACACGACCGAGCATGTGACCCTGCATAGAAACATGACCATCGCAGACCTCTATCCCACTGAGGAGAACACCCTCGCCATAACAAATCATCACTTCGTCCAAGCGGTCCAATCAAACAATAAACTGGAGGAAAACGTCCGAAACCAACTATGCCACGTAGCGGAGCCCCTACGAACTGAAATAATGGCTACCCTAAACGAATACGAGTACGTATTATCTTATCCTGACAGAGGAAAATTAGGGGACACTCATATCATAGCTCACCAAGTTAACATCAGCGATGCCCCTCCCATCTGTAAACGCCCTTACAGGATACTGGTAGCCCAACAACCCATCATGCAAGCGTTGTCGACGATTACGTCAGGGAAGGCGTAATACTCACCCGCACTCCTAGTTGCCAAAAAAATCTCCGATGGGACCCCGAAATTCAGATTGGTTTTGGACTACCGGGAACTCAACAAAATAACTGATCCCCAGATCTGGCCTATCCCACGTTTAGACGAAACCCTCGACAAACTTTCAAATTCTAAATTCTTCACCACCCTGGTTCTTAACTCCAGGTTCCACCAAGTGCGGATGGACGAGGATAGTATTGCAAAAACAGCCTTCTCTACTCCCAACCATCGTTACGAATTCCTCCGCACACCATTTGGTCTCCGAAACTCGCCTTGTGTGTTCCAGCGGCTAGCGACAGCTCTAATTCAGTCTGTAGGCCCCCAAAATGCGATCGCCTATTTGTTCGACATCATTCTATTTTCCCCTAACGCCAACGATCACGTTGACTTGTTGAGGCAGACGCTCAAGGCGATTAGAGAAGCAAATCTAACTCTACAACTATCAAAGTGTCAATTCGTGGCGTCAGAAGTCGAATACCTGGGACACATCGTGAGTACCGAAGGAATACGGGCACACCCAAGGATTCTCGCGGGTGTAAAACAATTCCAACGACCAAAAAACTCCAAGCAGGTCAAATCCATTATAGGGTTCTGTTCATTTTATCGACGATTTGTCCCAGGGTTCGCTAAGATAGCAAAACCCCTAACTTAATTAACCACCCAAGGCCAACCATTCTGTTGGACCGAACAGGCTTTCCTCGCCCTGAAACAAAATTTATTGACGCCACCCATCTTGAAATTCCCAAATTTTTCTCTCCCCTTCATCCTCACCACCGACGCTTCGACCGACGGACTAGGCGCTGTGCTCTCCCAGCCCATCAAAGGACACGAGCACCCAGTCGGCTACGCTTCGCGGCAACTGAAACCACCCGAATCACTGTATTCGGCGACTGAGCTCGAGCTACTCGCTGTCGTGTGGTCCGTAAAATACTACCGGTGCTACCTGTACGGTAGGACCTTCACCATCCGTACTGACCAATCAGCCTTAAAATTGCTAAAAAATCATAAGGACTCGAGCTCGAGACTCATGCGCTGGGCGCTTGCCCTGGAGGAGTACGACTACACGGTTGAGTACACCCCAGGAAAAACCAACAAGGTCGCCGATGCCCTGATGTCCAGTGAACGCAGCGTCAATTCAAGAAACATCCGACACCTCACCCCAACCAGCGACGCAACCAACCTTTAGTCCCCTTACCATAGACCGCGACACCATTAGACATTTACAAGAACAGGACGAACTGACGCAACACCTCGACTCCTACACACCCCGAAGTTCACGAGGAACAAGATTGGACTCGTCTGCAGGAAGTCACCAGCGGGCCTTCGCATCGTTTTACCAACAGCACTCCGCACCCGCGCTCTGAAACTCGCTCATGACCCACCATATGCAGGACACCCAGGAGCACTAAAACCCCTCAACAACATAAAACAGCTATACTGGTGGCCGAAGTGCAAAACCGACGTCACTAACTACGTAAAAACGTGTGTCTCCTGCGCCGAGCGAAAGGATACCGGCAGAACAACAGCCCCACTTAGACAGTTCAGAGAACCAGGCGCACCATTCGAGGCGATCTCAGCCGACATTCTTGGTCCATTCCCCGTGACCCCAAGGCGGAATAAATACGTCCAGTATTTATTTCCCGGTGCAGCGGGGCTGGGGAGGGGTGAGGAATAATCTGTAGTATTGGTGGATTTAAATAGGGATAATTTTTAGAAGGAATAATAATTAAGGATAAGGATTTAAATGGTTTTTGTAAACTAGGAAAAGGATGAAGTTGCCCCTGCACTTGTGTGTACTTCGTTACACATCTGATGCTAGCGAAGTCACGGAAGCTGAAGGTAGCGAAGAAAAGCTCTGCGTTCGTGAGGAAAACATGAAAGAAGAAAAGGACGCCGCTTGTCAGGGAATAAAACGCGCTGCCGATAAAAATGTTCGTACCGAAGCGCAATAAACCTGGCATGCAAGTGAATGACTACGTTCTCGTGACCGTTCCGAAGGTCGACTGAGGGCCTGGAGACCCCCAAAATATTGTTGGGGTGATAATCGACTCTAAAAACGGAGTATACCAAGTAGGCACAAAGTATGGCATGCTGAAAGGGTGGTACGGCCATGACTCTATTCAACCCGCTTCGTCAGAATTCTTAAAAACAGTTGATGTTAACATCCATACACAACTGTCGCTACGAGAAGCTGTCGGAGCTCACTCTGGTGGACAGGGGTTTAAAAAGTGCTCCTGTCTACCGGCAAAGAGCCAATGCAAGATTAAAAGGTGTGCTTGCTTCAAGGCTGACAGGCAATGCACAAGCCGTTGCCACAATAGCCTACCTTGTGCGAACAAATGAAAACATCAAATTTTTTGTACAAATTTTCCAACAAAGTAATTTTTAAGCGGGTTTTTGAGTGCGAAATAAAATTTCATTTTTAACTAAAAAATTTTTTTTTCATCATCTGAGATTCCTCAATCATCCATTTTTTTCTTGAAACGGATAATGTTGTGCATCCTCTTGCAGTAAGGAAGATTGATTTCAGCAACTGGACAAACGCGATTTCTCTTTCAAGAAATGGACATTTTTTTTTGTCCAGATACCGTAATTTTTTCGTTTCAGCATCTGAAATTCCTCTCTCATCCAATTCACGAAACGGATAATTTTGTGCGTCCGATCGGCTGGCATCTATGAGGGCCTGAATGCGCTGAGACATGTGAGCGGTGCCTGACGGAGTGATTCGAAAACCGAGAAAATCGATTTCTTCTACGCTGAAAACACATTTTGCGGGATTAAGGCAAATTTCGTAACCTTTGAATCGTTAGAACACAAGAGAAAGGCGTTCTTCATGTTCCTCTTGAGACGTAGAAGCGACCAGGTCGTCATCGAGGAATGTGAAGACGAACGGGCGGTCTCAAAGAACTTCGTCCATGAATCGCTGGAAAGTCTGGCCGGCATTTTTCAGGCCAAAAATGATCATTGGGAATTCAAGAAGACCGCATAGGGTGATAATGACTGTTTTCTCGATTTCGGCGGGTGCCACAGGTATTTGGTTGTAAGCTCTTGAAAGTTCAAGTTTCGAGAACATTTTTTGCTCCTCGTAGGTTGGATGAAAAATCGTGAATGTGGGGTAGGGGATAGCGGTCCGGCTTAGTGACGGCATTAAACCGCCGGAAATCACCGCATGGGCGCTAGCTTCCATCTTTTTAGCGTGCCAGGTGAACCAGCTTAATTTTGAGGCTCGACAGATCCCAAGATCGAGCATCATCTGGAGCTCTTTTCTGGCAGCTTGGAGTTTCTCTGGCGGAAGACGTCGAAAACAAGAGCGAATGGGAAACCCGTTTGTTGAACAAGCTCGTTGTTTGGGATCGACAGTTTTGCGCGGGTCTAGCCGTGGGTCACCTCGCCAGATGTAAGTTCGTTAAATGGTACGAATTACATGTTACAAAGAAACACGACGTGATCGGTGCTGATTTTTTGAAACGTTTCAATCGACCTTCGTCGCAAACGCCTCGTCGACTGTACCACTCAACTTTACAATCATTTATGCACTACCCCACTCTTTTAATCCTTTTCTGTTGATTGCGGCGTGAAATGCAATCCGGAGTCCATCCAGACCTGCGGAAAAAAAGATGGGTCATATTTTGTAATGGAAAATGGAATGGTTGAAGCATACTGATTCATTTCATCAGGGCTTTGGATGAAAGTAATTATCGTTTTTTATGGCGCTATTACACGTGAGAGTAAATCTCGAGAGTTGAACTCTCTAAGCATGCCAGGTACGAGCAGGGGGGAGAACATAATAATATCAGTCTAATTGATTTATTAATTAAAATACCGGCGACAGATTTATTCATTATATCCATCTAACAACATCTAGATAAGATAAAATTCGGCGTGGTTTACCGATCAGGGGGCTTATTCTGAACGGTCGGGAAAAAATTCCGCAAGTGGGATCCAAGGACGCCGAATAAGAAATAACATTATCCCGTCATAGCAACCGTTTTTTGCGGCATTTTCACACGGCTTCGGAATACGGCCCCTGGAGAAGCGCCTAGAGTTTCGAGAAACAATGAACCTTGGTGGGGTTCAGCTTAGCTTATCCCTCGGAGTACGACTCCCATAGGCGTCTCCGTGGCGCAAATGGCAGCGTGCTGGACTGGTAATCCAGAGGATGCGGGTTCAAATCCCGCCAGGGAGCCATTTTTTCTCGAAACTCGAATCGTGTTGGGCTATGCCCTTCCATCGTCGTCCGGATAAAATCAGTCTAATTAATTTATTAATTGAAGTGTTTTGTGTTTGTTCAACGATTTGAAACACGATAAGCTTCTGATGCAAAAATGAAGCGAATAATTGCCCGGAATTGTTGGCTTTTATTCTCTAGAAAACGTAAATGATGATGATTAAAAGGGTAATTATAAAACCAATAAATCATGTGGTTTAGCCAGGTAATGTTAGTCTTCTTTTCACTACAGTCTCCCCGACTGTCGTGAACGAGGGGAGACTGTAGTGAAAAGAAGACTAACATTACCTGGCTAAACCACATGATTTATTGGTTTTATAATTACCCTTTTAATCATCATCATTTACGTTTTCTAGAGAATAAAAGCCAACAATTCCGGGCAATTATTCGCTTCATTTTTGCATCAGAAGCTTATCGTGTTTCAAATCGTTGAACAAACACAAAACACTTCAATTAATAAATTAATTAGACTGATTTTATCCGGACGACGATGGAAGGGCATAGCCCAACACGATTCGAGTTTCGAGAAAAAATGGCTCCCTGGCGGGATTTGAACCCGCATCCTCTGGATTACCAGTCCAGCACGCTGCCATTTGCGCCACGGAGACGCCTATGGGAGTCGTACTCCGAGGGATAAGCTAAGCTGAACCCCACCAAGGTTCATTGTTTCTCGAAACTCTAGGCGCTTCTCCAGGGGCCGTATTCCGAAGCCGTGTGAAAATGCCGCAAAAAACGGTTGCTATGACGGGATAATGTTATTTCTTATTCGGCGTCCTTGGATCCCACTTGCGGAATTTTTTCCCGACCGTTCAGAATAAGCCCCCTGATCGGTAAACCACGCCGAATTTTATCTTATCTAGATGTTGTTAGATGGATATAATGAATAAATCTGTCGCCGGTATTTTAATTAATAAATCAATTAGACTGATATTATTATGTTCTCCCCCCTGCTCGTACCTGGCATGCTTAGAGAGTTCAACTCTCGAGATTTACTCTCACGTGTAATAGCGCCATAAAAAACGATAATTACTTTCATCCAAAGCCCTGATGAAATGAATCAGTATGCTTCAACCATTCCATTTTCCATTACAAAATATGACCCATCTTTTTTTCCGCAGGTCTGGATGGACTCCGGATTGCATTTCACGCCGCAATCAACAGAAAAGGATTAAAAGAGTGGGGTAGTGCATAAATGATTGTAAAGTTGAGTGGTACAGTCGACGAGGCGTTTGCGACGAAGGTCGATTGAAACGTTTCAAAAAATCAGCACCGATCACGTCGTGTTTCTTTGTAACATGTAATTCGTACCATTTAACGAACTTACATCTGGCGAGGTGACCCACGGCTAGACCCGCGCAAAACTGTCGATCCCAAACAACGAGCTTGTTCAACAAACGGGTTTCCCATTCGCTCTTGTTTTCGACGTCTTCCGCCAGAGAAACTCCAAGCTGCCAGAAAAGAGCTCCAGATGATGCTCGATCTTGGGATCTGTCGAGCCTCAAAATTAAGCTGGTTCACCTGGCACGCTAAAAAGATGGAAGCTAGCGCCCATGCGGTGATTTCCGGCGGTTTAATGCCGTCACTAAGCCGGACCGCTATCCCCTACCCCACATTCACGATTTTTCATCCAACCTACGAGGAGCAAAAAATGTTCTCGAAACTTGAACTTTCAAGAGCTTACAACCAAATACCTGTGGCACCCGCCGAAATCGAGAAAACAGTCATTATCACCCTATGCGGTCTTCTTGAATTCCCAATGATCATTTTTGGCCTGAAAAATGCCGGCCAGACTTTCCAGCGATTCATGGACGAAGTTCTTTGAGACCGCCCGTTCGTCTTCACATTCCTCGATGACGACCTGGTCGCTTCTACGTCTCAAGAGGAACATGAAGAACGCCTTTCTCTTGTGTTCTAACGATTCAAAGGTTACGAAATTTGCCTTAATCCCGCAAAATGTGTTTTCAGCGTAGAAGAAATCGATTTTCTCGGTTTTCGAATCACTCCGTCAGGCACCGCTCACATGTCTCAGCGCATTCAGGCCCTCATAGATGCCAGCCGATCTTCCGGACCTTGCGGCGTTATTTAGGCACAATTAATTTCTATCGGAGTTTTCTCCGTCGAGTGGCCTGGTCCCAAGTAAAACTTTACAACGCATCTCATAGATTGCAAAAACGACAACGCTCATCACCTGGAGTTCCGATTTGAGTTAAGCATACGACGATTGTCTCAAAAGTCAAAACCCTCGCCAACGCCACCCTTCTGGCTCACCCTAAGACTGACTGTCAATTACTCCTTCAAGTTGACGCTTCAGACATGACAATCGGCTCCGTTCTTCAACAAAGCATTGACGGCTCCTTCCCACCGGTAGCTTTTTTCTCCAGAAAACTGACCGACACGGAAACTCGTTATAGCACATACGACAAAGAAATTCTCGCAATCGATCAAGCATTTTCGACACTTTGTAGAACGTCAAAACTTAACAGTTTAGACGGACCACAAACCGCTTTCTTTTGCTTTCTCTCAGAATCTTGAAAAAGCGTCACCCCACCAGTTCCGTCACTTGGATTCAATTTCACAATTATTCACGACCGACATACGTCACCTCAGTGGTAAGGATAATGTGATAGCCGATTTCAGGTTCGGGCTCGAAACCATTAACCTCTTTGATTCCGCCGAAGTTTCAAAACTTCAAGAAAACGACGATGAACTGAAAAATCTCCTCCAATCCCCTGCAAAATCTCTCAAACTCCGCCGAGAATTGATTCCAGGCCTCGCCACAAACATTTATTGTGATGAAAGAAATCGTGGTTTCATTCCTTCCCTCTTCACCATAAAGTTTTCCGTCTCGTCCACAACGCCGCACATCCTCCTCCGAAACGCACTTCGCAACTCGTTCGCGAACGCTTCTTCTGGCCAGGATCGAACGCGATTCCAAAATGTGGGCTAAAGCTTGCCTTCAGTGCCATAAATCCCAAGTCGGACGACACACAACTAGCCCTCCTGGAACGTTTCCCTCTGTCGACGCCCGTTTTCAGTGTGTCCATCTCGATATCGTCGGTCCACTACCCCAGTCTGAAAACATGCGCTACATTCTCACAATGATATTGATCGCTTCTCTTCGCGGCCCGGAGGAATCCCTATTCGAGACATTTCGGCTGAAACTGTCACCGACACCTTTCTCAGAGAATGGATCTCACGCTACGGAGTACCCTATCGAATTGTAACCGACCGAGGCCGACAATTCGATTCAAATCTATTTCGACGACTTAACCAGCGCCTCGGGACGCCATTTTAAAACTACAACGTATCACCCCCAATCAAACGGCAAAATCGAGCGTTTGCACCGTTCACTTAAAACAGCCCTCAAGTGGCAAGAATTTTCAGACTGGTTCTCGAAACTACCGACAGTACCTAAGGTTCCCGGATACTCAACTGCAGAGCTTCATCTAGGTTCGCACTGGTTTTTATTCACGGTGCGGTAAACTTAAAAGAGGAGACTCGTTGGGTTTCAGTAGCAAAACAACGAGTTCCGCGCCCTGAAAACAGCCAAACTGACTTAACGAGCCCTAAAAACAGCTAAGCTAACGATTCGTGCAGCCCCGAGAATACCAAAAGACGACCATGATTCTCGACCTCAAAATGGTGAAAAGCTAAGCTGATCACTTTAGCGCTAAAAATAGCACAAACGGGGTGATTCCCGCTCTGAATTCGGCCAAACAAACTCTACGTTCCATAACAATGGCATTGACAAAATTAGCCCCCTGAAAATGTGTTTAAAAAAGTCTAGCTCCTGCCTCGAAAATTAATAAAATCAACCATTCGCGTGCCGTTAATTTGCGCCTAAAAAATAGCAAAACTTTAAATTCGTGCCTAAACTGGAATGCTTGCATGGCAAAAATGTCTATTTACGAGATGAAAACCCCCAAACTGGTCATTTACGCTCTTAAGATCGGCAAAAAATTTGCGAGCACTAAAAATTGTTGAACAGACGATTTGCGCCCTAAAATGACTATAAAATCCTGAAAATTGCCTAATCGACCATTGGCGCACGAAAAATATCGAAGCTTAGCATTGTCGCCTTGACTTGACAATGATTCGCGCTTTATAAATGCCAAAGAGGGAACGTAGAGTCAATGTGTTATAGAAATGGTCAAACTGTATATTCAAGCCGTAAATTTGGCCAAAATGGTTCTACAACATTCATGTGACCACATAATATCTAAATGGACGGCTCACGCCTGAAAATGGATAATCGAATGGCTCAAGAGCGCCCGGTCTTCAAAAGGCTTCATTTACGAAGTTCGGCTTCCGCGAAGGCAAAATTTGTACGTACTGGCTCATTCGGAGAAAAATTCTGTGAAACGATAACAAAGAGGAACTTCACGTCGATGGTGAAATTCAAGTGAAACGCAACAACGAAGGCGAATTCGATAGAAAATACCTCAATATAAAGTGAAATCCGTGCAATACGTCACATTTAGGGCAAAATTGAAGCGTACGCGAAACAAACTTTGTATTCTGGGAAAATATCAAGAGGAAAACCACATTTAAGATAAGGAGGAAATGCTTCGAGAAACGACACGTTCTAGGCAAAATTCACGTAAAATGTCTCATTCAAGGCCGAATTCACGCGGACGCGTCATTCAAGGCAAATTTTTTCTCAGCTTTGTGACTCCGGAGCGTCGCAAAACCATGTAAAGTGATAGGAAAGCCAATGGATCAGAGGACAGTGCTTTCTTATCAGTACAGAGTCCTGTGATAGGTCCAGTGGCGGATCCAGAGGGTTTAAACCCTCTGACTGTTGAAGGGAGAGCTGCACAGATGATTCCACGATCCCCCCCCCCCCTACTTCGACTACAATGCAACATCAATTTACTTGTATTATTTCCACGCCGTTCCTGGATTTATAAAGACTCGTTTAACCAGGAAATTTGGCACACGCAGCAATATCCCATATTTTTCAAATAAGTCGAAACATGGGCTTCAAGTCAGAAGAGCGAGCAGCTTATCGCATTCCCTTGAGCCCACGAGCATAATCGTCTCAACAATAATTGCGTGGGATGATGATAGTGATAGGGGGGGGTCTCGGGTTTCTTCAGTTCGGGGTGATCCCAGTGAGGGGAGGGGTGGAACGGGTCAGTGCCGGTCGGTGGTCACTACAAAAATGACCCAAAACTTGTAATTTCTCAGAAACAATGATCCGAAACTTGCAATCACGCAGATATTCAGCAATGAAACTCCCAATTTGGTGAGTATTCGTCAGAATATCGCGCTATTTAATACCAGCTAGCCTGGAAATCATTGCCACAATAAGTTTGCTGATATTAGGACCCGAAAATGTCTATCACACAAATATTCAGCCAGGAAGCTTCCAATTGTGTCGAAATTTGCCAGGCGTTTGGGCAGATGAGGCCGGCTAGCCAGAATTTCACGTCCACAAGATTTCAAGTCACAAACATTTATCTCTGAATATTGCAACTAAACGTTTGTTCTTCAGGGAATTGGTGCAGTAGGAGCCGGTTAGCCATATAGGGTCCGCTGCCCGCACCCACCAAAAAAACACTATACTTCCTAATCCTAAGGGAACAGCGAAGTGAAAATGGCCGAAACTCGCAATTTCCCTGAAATAAATGCATGAAACTCTCAATGTCCTAAATTTTCCCCCACTGTTGAAGCTAAATGTTGAAATTTCGTGGGGGCTAGTCAGTGAACGAAAAAGCTGCAGGGCTTATCCGTGCGATGTCGTCAGTCCTCATTTTCGCTTACACACTGTTGTGCATTAGTCCTTGTGAGCCGGGTCTCTTCCCTGACTCAGTTAGGGGCGAGTATCGTTGGAAAGCCTTTAAAAACCTTCGAAAGCCAATGAAAGACTCCGGAATACTTTTAGAATACGAAATACGTTGTCGAGTTAACATTAACATTAACATCAACATTAAACACTAATCTGTTCAACCATTAGTTGCCATCAGCGTTTGACGGAAGCTTTTGAAAGCCTATAAGAGCCATAGAAAGCGTTTGAAAGATTTCCAAAGACTTTTAGAGCGTTACGAGGATATTATTTAGATCCGACAATTCATAGTTCATTGGGAAAACTTGTTTTTTTCGAACATTTTTCAGTTGAACAGAGTTTAGGACTCTCAATTTTAGGCGTTCCCTTTTTTTCCCCCACAAATCAAAATTCACACAATTCTTTATGGAGGGGGGGATGTGCTTTTGCACATTTTTCAATAGCTTTTGATATCGCATGTTCAAGAATATGCAATTTGAACTCGTTAAACGCTATTCTTATAGGTCTCACAATGGGGTCAATAAAATGTACATAGATATAGTAAATAATGTTGAAAATCCTCGGATTATATTCCAATATTGAAATACTTTCCTTCTGATTAAAATTCAACTCATGCATTCAATAAGACCGTGCGTTCAATGCCTCCACCTGGTAAAAAATATTCAATGAAAACGCGTCCCGTTTATCAATCCAAATCTCAAACTGTTACAGAAACGAGGTGATTAAGTATTGAAAACGACAGTGATGGACACAAGAGCTCCGGAGCCTATTCAAACATCAGTTTCAGTTTCTTTTGTAATAATCTAATCGCTCGAAACCAATCAGTTAACGCGTCTTTGAATGAAGTCGAACCAATAAAATTTTGAGTCACCAATCATTCAGAAGTTTTTTTGAGTCGCTGTCATTTATTGGTGGGCGGACAAATTGGTGGGTGCGGTAATGGAAGGAATTCCCGCACCCACCAATATGTCCGTTGTGCATCGGACTAATTGGTGGGCGGTCATATTGGTGGATGAGAAAAATTCCCTCTCTCACCAATTTGTCCGAAACACTTCGGACATATTGGTGGGCGGTCATATTGGTGGGTGAAGCCACCAATTTGTCCGTAGTGTATCGGACAAATTGGTGGGCCACCAATATAAGGTCGGTTCCGAACAAAGCGGTGGGTCCGCCAGTATGATTGATCACCAGGACTTCGATTCCATGTGAAATTGTCTTGAGCATCAATATCAAATTAGTCAAATAAATAAAACTAAGAAGTAATTATTTCCGAAAAACCTAGCGAACTTAAAATCCTACATTTCGCAATTCACTTCCTTTCAATGCAGACACGTACAGGCCTTGAATAGTGGTATTGGTTTATTATTCATTCTGAATAATACATCTATCTTTTCGGTCAGAACTTTTAGTGCATTTCATTTATGTTAAAATGCACGATTGGTCTCGTCGTGATGGTGACAAACATGGGTCATGGCATGTTTTTTTCATGTTCCAGAACCTCTAGAACACGAATTCAGTGGTCTACGGAATTTATAGGGGTATTCATGAAAAATGTTAAACCTTGTATTTGTTATTTGCTAAATTCCGAACAGATGGGTAAGGCCATAGAAACGGAGAAACTGAACACAAAAAATACGAAATAACAGAGTTTACGTCGATAACATATGTTAAACTTCCGAGCATGAATACCCCTTATATACAATGTACATTTCTTTATACAGGGTGGAAGGGTTTAAGTGTAAAGAAAAAAATTGGGTAAAATTAGACCTCATTTGCGATCGAAAACACCTCATAACCCATGGTCCGAAAATCAAAACCCTTCGAGATATGATTTTTCTAGCATATTTTTAGGATAACATCATTTTCCTGGACGAAATGCGAGTAACTCGCTTCCCAGCTGACATTCTACAAATTTTGACGATGGATTTGGGAAGAGCACACTCTTTCCTGTCAGGACTATCTATTTTCGTCAAAAAATAATTGTTTTCGTGTCCTTGGCAGCTTCTCAAAGTTTTGCGAAACAGGAATTTTAATTTTTTCAATGAAAGTCAATCACCACTTGTCCATACTGAATCTCCGCCTATCGACTTTCGATGGATCAGAAAAACTTCTTCAACGTGTCCCTTTCAAAACTACTTCTGAGCATTTGTTTAATTAATTGGCGATTTTTCGGCTGAAAATAAAGAAATTAATCTTTAAATTAAATACTTACTTCTTTACTTGTTTTGAGTTCCGAGAAAAAATTGCTCCCCAGGTGGGATTCGAACCCACGACCTCCTAGTTTCGCGCCAGATGCTCTTACCAACTGAGCTATCAAAACAAGTAAAGTAGTAAGTATTTACTTTAAAGATTAATTTCTTCATTTTCAGCCTCCCCGCTCCCTCGAATTCACAGTTGTCACTGTTGTGGTGCGGTGAGAAGGGGAGTAATCCCATAAATGTCCGTAGGTAGGGTCATCTAAGCTCAATTATTCAATAAATTACCGGAAACATTAGGAAAAAAAAGAGAGAGAGAGAGGAAAAAAAATGACTTCTTAAGCGTTAAAATTAATTTATTTCTTCCCCAAAACACGTTTTGATAATTTTCAAGACGTCTGGTGCTCTAATTTTCAAAAGGATTGGGGTATACAGATGCGTGTGGTATAAGTATTTGGAAAGGGAACTTTGCAACTGGTCTACAAGTCTTGCGGAGCAGATGCAAGAGCTTGTCTTTCAACTGGTCTACAAAACTTGTAGACCAGTTGCTATTCCGGGTCGTTCATCTGGTCTATACGTCTTGTGGACCAGTTGCAATGTAGACCAACTGCAAGACCTGGCCGTTCAACTGGTCTTCAAGTCTTGTAGACCAGTTGCCAAGTGGACCAAATACAAGACCGGGTCGTTCAAGTGGTCCACACGTCTCTTGGACCAATTGCAAGACGGTGGTTATTTCAACTGGTCCTCGAAGATAAAAACTCTTATAAAAGTTCTTCCTTGAGAGATATTGCTCGCCAAAGTCGCAACTATGGCTGTATTGACCAGCGTAGGTAAGCTGTATAGCTAAATAGCTATATTTCATTGGTATTGCGTTCTGGTCCGAAGGTGCTTACATGACTATTGACAGCCTAGGCCTATACCTATCGATGAAAAGGAAGTAATTGTATACTGTAATGCCATCAGTTTTTGTAAAGCCGGCTCCATACGTAAGGTATTCACTGGTATTCTCCGAATAACGAGCAAAATACTTTTTTCAATTTTCAGTTGGTTGGTTTCTAGGCAATGCTATAAATTATATATATATATAATTTACAATTCAATACATGAAAAATACCAAACCTTGTATATTTGTTAAATGCTAAATGCTGAACAGATGGGTGTAGTCCATAGAAACGAGAAATTGCACAACAAAAATACGAAATAACATATGCTGAACTTCTGAGAATGAATACCCCTACTGATTAGTATTTTGTTCGTCATAGTACACACTGAGACTCTTTGAGTCGATTCACTGTTGCGACTCAGAGTCCGGGCTGCGTAGATTCATGTTCGGATTCATACTTGATTCAACTTTGCAACAAAGAATCAGCAGTTTCAATGGAAACTTGAAATTTCGCTCTGGACGCTGGCGGTTGGGAAGAGTGAATATTTTTATTTATACATATGCACATTCCTATCGAGGTCTTGCATTCCTATCCCAGAAATAATAAATTTCGATACGGTAACTTGGTGAAATTAGAATATTTTTAGAAATTGTATCTCTTCCCTTCCTCTCATTAAACTAACATTGTTTGTGTCTCGTCCACCAGAAAGGCAGAAACGGGCCGTGCTGAAAGAAACATCACTTAGGCTCGTGGCCAGTGGCGGATCCACCATTTTATCAACAGGGGGGGGGGAGTCGAAGCAAAAATTTTCTCCTCCCCGGTAGGATGGGGAGGGGAGAGATTGCACACCGCCAGTCAAACAGAAAGATATAGTAGCCACTTCTCCTGATTTTTCGGGGTTATTTTCCTGGAAGAATGAAATTAAAATCTTCGGTTGGGGGGAGGGGGGCAGTGGTTTCATATGAATGTTACCGCTTCTTTATTTGTAGTGATGTGATAACTGTCGATTCACATTTATAAATGCATTCATTTTCTTACAAGGGCACGTATCAAAATCACGGGGCTTGCAAAAGCTTGTTGTATATCCTCTATGAATTCGAGAGTTTGCTCACTACTCCACAACACAATAAACTCGGGAGCAAAAATTAGAACTCAATATTAAATGGGAAGTTGGTTATTTAAATTTGAACAGTACAGTCGTGTAGTTTTTGTACAGAATGCATTTCGGGCCCAATCCCGGTGCCCCTCATCAGCAATCTTTATTTTAAGAAAATCATAAGAAAAAGACATTACCGACTACAAATAAAGAAAAAACACAGAAATAAAACAAATCAATCGGACACGATACGCACCTTATCGCCACTACAGTAAAACTAGCCCCTCAGAACTCCTATCAAAAGAACAAGGCGTAAAACCAACCGTCTACCCTTCGGCTCCCTATATGTATAATATAAATAAATAAACATCCCCCCTTACACCATCGATAAAACGTGAAAAAAAATGACTAGAACGAACTTAACAATAAGCAATCCAATACAAATAACAACAAATACCTATATAATAACTCACAGCCATAAAATAAAATCACTACTTTATCACATTCCGTTTATACCAGTCCACTAGATTTTTGTACTGACTGCACACTTTTACAGAATCCTGCTGTAGGTTTACATTGTCGTCAAAAACATTAATGTAAGCCAATTCTAACCACTCAAGCTTCTTGTTACTTCTCTCACTAGCCACAATCTGCACATCTGAAAAATTCACAGTGCCCAGTATCAATAGCGTGTTGTGCAATTCCCGTTACACCCTGCTTATTTTTAATATTATTTTTATGTTGCATAATACGGGTTTTCAAAAGCTGGATAGTCTTTCCAATATGTTACCTTATTACACGAGCACATCAACTTATAAACCACATAAACAAAGATCAACGATAGAAGTCAATAGTTCTGTTCCAACGAGAACGAGGTGTTTCGAATATGATCGGAACAGAAATTTAAGATTATTACATTTTATTGCCTGTTCTCATGGGAACTATGCTCCGAACATGTTCCAAACACCTTGCCAGAACAAACACCTATTCACTCAATTGATGACAACTACGAACAAATGCACGTGCTGGGCTCAATCAGCTAAACTGCCAACAAATCATGAGACGAGAAAGCCCGAGAAAGCTATATATAAAAAATTTGAAAAACAGGTTCTTCAATTCACTTCCACACTGACCCAATGTTGCGCAACATGAATCAGAGAATCCCATTTCCGTTGGGATGCAAAAATATTCAAAAATACTAATACGC
Source organism: Corythucha ciliata (assembly GCA_038030265.1). Classification (NCBI taxonomy): domain Eukaryota; kingdom Metazoa; phylum Arthropoda; class Insecta; order Hemiptera; family Tingidae; genus Corythucha; species Corythucha ciliata. The sequence goes on from CM075943.1 coordinate 14,287,734, forward strand.
AGCACATGATATTCTAGACACAAAGAGTCGACTCTGCCCCGACTCTTTCGGGATTCATTTCTAGACACAAAGAATCGGACTCAAAGAGTCTCAGTGTGTACTAGGCTTTATTTGGCAAACACCGCATGTGTGGAGCAGACTCAAAATACACAGTTCAGATAGGCAAGAAGAAGAGGAGGGAAATCAAACCAATTAATATAAGCAGGATGTTCCGATTGAGCAGGTAATTCTCGGAATCCTCATGGTATTTCATTGTCCAATGATCATTCTTTGTGGCATTGCTTTTCAACTTCATGTTATTTGAAACTTTGGGCGAGTGAGAGCATATTCTCAGTCTCCTAGCGCTGAAGTTCAATGGATGTATGCTATCCGTGAGTTTTTACATTAATATAATACTACTTTATGGTAAGAATTGTATCATTTAACTTCTAAACGTAGGTACTTTAGCAGTGAAGTTCCGATGGTATATTTTCACGGTGATTCGCGTTATAGCTTCTGCCTGTGGTCTTTTCTGTAACTTGTCTAAAATTCCGATTCGAATTACGATGACGTAAAAAAAAAAAAAAAAAAAAAATCCGACTTTCCAAATGGATTTACTAAATTCCGATAGAACGAAGAGCTTTAAAAATCTGATTCCTCGTAGTTACAGATTACCCCCCCCCCACCCACCCACACAACGTCATGGTTGCTGACGCAATAATGCGCAAGGCTGCCAGCATTCGTTTTTTGAATAAATTCAGTAAAGTTGCAAAATTTAGTTTACAGTAGGATCTGTAAATAGTTTGATTGAATGTCACAGTTTGTCTCTGACCTTTGAACAGTGAACATCTTTACTTCCGTATCGTCTCGTCTATCTACCTGTTTTTATATCTATAATTCGTCTCATCCTCTCAACTCACAGTCGAGAACCTTAATTAAAGAGAATTTGTTTTGTTTTATTTTATTTTATTTTCATTTTCCTCGACAATGAGTGATGAATCAGAAGATGGGAGGCACATACCGCCTGACAAGGTGGTGGGGCCTGAAGCTACGACACCTGTTACTAACGAGGATAATAACACAATGGACAAATCAAATTAATGAAGTAAGAGTAACTCGTTTGTTTGAAAAAGTGGACTCCGGACCGTACTGCATTTTCATCGAGTCAACGGATGATTCGGGAAATGTTGGTCGCATCCACCCAATGAGCCTAGGGAAAATTATTCGTCAAGTTCACCCGAAAATTGAAAATAGTGTGGTGCAGATCCAATCCGTGGGCCGCAACAGAGTTAAGCTAGAACTGAATAACCGATAGTTCGCTAATGTTTTTTTAAACTCACCCGTACTAAAAGAAAAGAAATTGCGTTCTTACATTCCAAGCTTCCTTTTTGAACGTCAAGGCATTATACGAGGAGTTTTGCAAGACATGTCCGAAGAAGATATCGTTTCCGAGGCTGTCTCGGAGGACCCTAGTATTAAAATAATCAAGGCCAGACGTTTTCTACGGAAAGCAAGAGACGGGAAATAAAACCGAGTTTTTCCCGACGCAGACAATTCTGTTGACTTTTAGGGGTTTGATCATACCAAGTAGTGTTACATTACATCGCGTACGCTGCCCGGTATAACCGTACATTCCGCGTAGTCCGCAACGTTTTAAATGCCTTAGATACGGCCATATGAGCCGGCAATGTAAAGGAACTGAGCGCTGCAGTAAGTGTGGCGAAGGACATAATTCAAAAGATTGTACTAACACATCTCCTAAATTCATACATTGTAAAGGAAATCATGATTCCTTGGATAGTAAAGCATGCCCAGAATCAAATAGACAAAACTCTATCCGCACTCTAATGCACGCCGAGCATTTAACATTTACAGAGGCGAAAGATCGGCTGTCTGGTAGGACGTTTAAAAATGTTTTAGCAACCGTACCGATCCTTCAAGAAATCAGGCATTTTCCGCCTCTCTGCCTTTCCAGTCGACCCTCAAAAAGGGCCCGGCCAACACCTAACAAAACACTAAAGGAACGCAACGAAATTCTTAAATCATTTTATAGTGACCCACAACCTATGAATCCCATAGCCAACAACCCACACAGAATACAAGACGCAGATCGATGGAGAAGTGAGTATGATATCGACACTGTTTGTGAAATCATTCTTTCGGTGGTTAATCAACTGAAAAGTAAATATTCCGCTACGGACATGTCTCAGGCGGAAGTAGTATCTCTAATAAAAGATAAAGTATTACATTAATCCCCAGAGAAATAGACAGGGTCGATGGCTTAATCTCCTTACTAATTTTCTACTTTTATTGATTTATTTTTTAGTTAATATAACTTCACAATGAAAATACTACAGTGGAACGCACGTTCAGCTGTAGCCAATAAATGTAGCCTGGAACTTTTCTTGGCAGAGGAGAGTGTGGACATTGCCTTTTTATCAGAAACATGGTTTAAACCAAATGTTAATGTACATAAAACAAATGCAAACCAAGAAATCCAGTAACAGGCCTCCCTTGCCGGAGGGCGAGTGGTGGAACGATTTCATGGCCACGTTAGCTCCTTCTCTAGCTCCGAGTAATGCCCAAGTTCCCCTCGACGGAATTGAACATTTTCTGACTCGTGAAATAGAGATATCCGAATTGCAACTTGCAATTAAATCGGGTGTTAACACAGCCCCTGATGAAATCCATTACTGTATGCTTAGCCATTTACCTCGTGATACCCAGTCCGAGCTTTTGATAATATTTAACCGAATTTGGTTTAACTGCAGTATTCCAGATAGCTGGAGGCAATACATAATTGTTCCACTGCTGAAATGTGGGAAAACAAACAACGAAGCTACATCATACCGCCCAATAAAGTTGTCATCGTAATTATTAAAAACATTTGAACGAATACTGATGGGCCGCCTTCATTGGTGGCTTGAAGCGAACAATAAATTCGGAGAGCTTTTTCCCTCCCTAACAGCACACATTGATGAAAGGAGAATTCGATCTCAAAGCCGCGGATACACGCTGTATTAAATTCGGTATAAGACTGTGGGTTCAATGCAAACAGTTGTGTATAATTCAACTGTCTTCAGCGCACAATTCGAAAATGTCGGATTTGAATTTGCACATAGGTTCACGAATCCAACACATCATTTATTAGAAACGTTGAGAAACGTTATGAAAATGTTAGTTTAGAGTGCCAGACGGTTTTCACAAAATAAGCAATCCACTGACTTTCATAAAGCAGGTATATACCCTCATCCACCTTGGGTTGCGGAAAAAGCGGTATGCTTCTTGGTAAAAAGTACTTATCGGAGAAGATCAATCGCGTCTTCATAAAAGGTTCTATTTAGATTTACGGCAGGGTAAAGTCCACTCCACAGCAGGATTATCCTGGTAAAATTAACACCCTTTCGCTCTATCCCACACTTTTGAGGGAGGCTGACTTTCCCTACAACCCTTTGTCGGCGAAATAATTATCCATTTTCCTTGAATATTACTCTTGAAAAGCAGTGCTCTATACATTTTTTTAAAAGATGAGGGTGTAGAGGAAGGCTCTCAGTAAGTATAACGGAATTCATTTTGACAGATGTCATCAAACTCCGTTTTATTTTCATTTTCAATGAGAAGTTGTGTTTAATTCAATTTTTTCACCTTCATTTATTCGCAAAGGCTTATTGCAAAGGACACAAAAAAAAAAGCAAAAAAGAAATATTACAAAGGGGTGCGATAATCTGAGTTGGTATTTTGATCCTGAATATAATCAGGCAAGTTTTTACGAAATTTGCCAAACCTGGATAACATTTCAAGATTCGCTATCTTGCGATCAAGTTACGGCTAAACTGCCTAAAATTGACACTAACTTCTACTAACAGACTGCTTGTTGGAAAAGTACGACTACTTCTGGAGATAACTGGACCCATTCCCTCTGAAAAATGTTAGCTCTTTCCAGTAGTGCCATCAGATTGCAAGTACGTGCAACCGTTCTCGACTTTTAAGCGCTGAATCCAATTAAACCAACGCCTGGTGGGGAAAAAGGGGACACTCTGGTGGCCCACCAATTTGTCCGAAACACTACGGACAAATTGGTGGCTTCACCCACCAATTTGTCCGCCCACCAATATGTTCGGACCCCGTTTTTTTTTTTTTTTTTTTTTAACACATCACGTTCCTCAAAGGCTTTGTCAATATTAGTAATCAACGTAAGTTCATTAATAGAATGGGGCTACTACTTTTGCATGAATAAAATACATAAATGAAAATAAGTGCTAAATGGTCTCATTCACAGGGCAAAAAGTAAAGAGAAACTTCCGCTTCCGATTCTATCGATTATGACGGAAAGCTTTGAATAAATCTGGAATATAAATATACATACATCCCGTATTTACATGTCTTTTCACTTTTTCATATTGACGTTCAGAAGCCACCCTTTTAACATGCCAGAACACTTCAAATCCCAAAGCCCAATCCCCCCCCCCCATTTCCCATTTTCACACCTCTGATATTTACGTATACAATTACCCACTATAACAGCCTTCCCTCGTAGACATTTAGCATTGCTTTTAAGACATGGCACTTCACCATTTCTGGTTTTCATCGATGTATATACACGAAAAAAAAGTGCTTGCCAGCTCCGACGCGCGTTTAGAGTTCACTCCTTTTGGTGACCTGATAATGTTTAATTGCTGAATAGACTCTCGACGATCTTTTGGGCTGTGAAAAAACAACAACGACCCCATTCCATCGCGATATTTTGTCGACTCAATACGCCGACCTCATCAAGCATTTTATTATAATCTAACAACAAATTATGACTAACAACAGAATGAACAATTTTTCCCAAGGAGTACAGCCGAGACACAAAGATTACGGGTGGTGGCCACAAGCGCCGATGCTGTTGAAAAGTGTGGCGAAAGCGCCGATTTTTCTTGTTGTATAAGCGCTGCTGAAAGTTGTTGCGAAAGCGCCGGGTGATAAAAGATATTGTATTAAGGGGGCATTGTAGTACTACCCCTCGCCCATTATCCCCTCACCGTTTTACGCGCAAAGTATTTGGAATATTTCATTTTTTATGGTCTCATATTAAACCTTGTAGTCTTGAGACGAGGCCAGCAGAGCCCGAATTTCAATTCTGACTTTCCTCGAATTTTAAATTAACTTTATAAAATTACTAGTAATGTTATGAATTTAATTTAAAATTCGAGGAAAGTAAAAATTGAAATTCGGGCTCTGCTGGCCTCGTCTCAAGACTACAAGGTTTAATATGAGACCATAAAAAATGAAATATTCCAAATACTTTGCGCGTAAAACGGTGAGGGGATAATGGGCGAGGGGTAGTACTACAATGCCCCCTTAAAAGCGCCGGGGTTCAATGAATAGTAATCATGATACCTAGTTATAAATAGTAATCATCATTTATTAGATACGTCAGAATAATTCCATTTCAATAATTGGATTTCAATATTTGGTTACAGTGGATGGGGATCAATTACTGGCATTTCGTGGAAAAGGGTCACATTTTTGAGAAAATCTAGCCTGCAGTAAATTCCTTTGTGGTAGTTGTCCAAGCACTGTAGTACGTGCTTTTCTTTTTGACGTTGCTCCTTATTTGTTTTCTTCTTGTGAAAGGGTGTGTTAAGACTCACATTAGTCTCAGCTTGAAGGAGTTTCAAGGTGCGAATGACAACATAGACGGAAGGATGAGGTGAATGAAATTGACCCTTCAGGTGCTTATGGAAGGATTCAGGCCCATTAGTAGTTCGGAGTTCAGATGTGGGTGGTGTAGCCCATTTTAGAGGCGGAAAACGGCTCTTCGGTCCTACGTAATTTTCAGCAACGTATTCCACGAATTTTCCGATCCTCTCATCTGCTGGAACTATTTGAAGTAGATCGAGAAATCCCTCCTCCACATCTTCAGGTGGTAAATATGGCAACCCGAAAAACATTTTTAAATACGCCCTCTTCTCTGGATCGTCTCCTTCGTCATCGATTTCATTTCGTTTCCTCTTTCGTCCCTTGCCATCCATTTTATTTACGTACACGCCCTTGAGTCCGAGACTTGTTATTTTTCTGAAAAACGACTGCCCCAAATGGAAACAGCAGCAGCTGACGGAAGAAAGTGGGAATACGTTTGTAAAACCGGTGTGTGCAGACACTTCGAAATCAAAAATGCAATGAGTAGGGTACAACTGTAAATTATTTGAGGCACACAACTCACGTAAGAACTTCCACATCAGTTCGTAACACGCGATTGTTTTGTTGCTTAAAAAAGAAAACACCAAGGGAAAAAATGAGCCGTTCGAGTATGCATGAATGGTATACAGTTGACTGAAATACTGAGGTGCTGCGTAGAAAGTGCCATCAGCTAACAGCGCATCTTGAGAGCATAAGAAATTCAGGTTCCGGGTCGTAGTTAACATCACAATTTTGTTGGCAACGTCTACATGCACGAATCGCTCACCTGCATCGGTCTGATGTGCCTCGCTGTTTAAACGATGAAGCGCTTCCTCTAATGATTTCGGGTGGGCAGGGTACGTTTTTCTCTTTTCTCTGTACATAGAGTGTTTGATGGAAAGAAGGTCTGGCTTCTGCAAGTAGGTAGTGTTTTCAACGGAAACCAACTCCCTCCGAAGTATTTTTGATGGCCTCTCATTAACTGTTTCGATGGCTGATTTTTTACACTGATTTCTCAAAATATGCCTTTCTATTTCGCGAGCACTGAGCCCTAAATGATTATGAACAGGACCCTCGCCATTCTGTTCAGGAAGTAATGTGAAGTCCACTTTGCTATATATTTTCGCAGCACAGTTCCTAGCCGTACATCTCCATTTAAAAACTGTTCCGTCCCTCAATTCACTGAACTTGCGAAATTTGAAACCGTCAATAATAAGGCACGGCACACCTTTATTCGTTTCACAACGCACGACTCGATCACCCATGATGTCAATACTGAACAGAACTGAGTCACTAGAAGAGCTACCTACAAACTCCAATTCACGGTACATGACCTGATTAGAACAGACCCTACTGTTCTCCTTGTTGATTATAATATTGTTGTGTACATAGTTCACATTGACTTGTTGTTTACATTACAGTCTCACTCTTTTCACCGGCGCTTCTCTCACTGCTCATTCGTGTCCCACTACACGTTACCTTCGGCGCTTCTGTTACGACTTTCATTTAAAAATTCGGCGCTTTTATAACATGAAAAGTGGGGTCGTTTTCGGCCGACCGGCGCTTTCGCAATCCACCGAAGATTACCTGTCAAATTTCAAGTACATTATGAGGGCACCAAAATTAGTAAACTTCAAACGCGCATTCTTGTCTTCATTGTATCAGTGAATCGACGTATTTTCAGAATTTTAGCTGAAAATTCGCGCTTTTCCCCAAGTTTAGCCACAATTTGTTGAATTATGGTCATGAACTTAGTGCTTTTCTTCATCTTCACGCACGCAGAAACCGCGAATCGGCGTCTTTTCTCATTTTTTGGCTATGAAGTTGCGTTTATCTCAATTTGAGCCACGAATGAGCAAATTTTTTCACTTTTGGTCCATTGGTACTATAAGAACAGTGCGTAGAGATTTGTATACATTTTTGGAGTAAAAGGGCCACCCTAAACAGTCAATTAGCTAACGTTTCTTAATTTTAGCCTCAAATGAGCGCTTTTTTGGGGAATTTCCTTCCCAAAATTATGAACATTAAGACCTAAAAATCCCTATTTTTTCCATATTTACGCCTTTCTTGAGTGCCCTACACACTTATCCCCCAAGACTGTACGGGCTAATCAAGACACACAAGGATGACCTCCCACTGCGTCCCATAGTTAGCGGTATTAACAGCCAACCGAAAAATTAGGTAAATTTTATAATCCGAGTCTTAGTCCTCCAGCGAAAAATAATATATACGACGTCACAAGTTCATTTGATCTCATCGAAAAAATCAAAGGAGTGAAGGTCCCGGAGGGCTCCGTATTGATGTCGTTTGATGCGGTATCCTTGTTCACAAATGTGCCCCTTAAGGAGACCCCATTAAATTAATAAAGGAGTGGTGGTTCGGAATATTGTATGGCGGGAAAGAGTGCCGCAAATTGATGGGGACCGGAGGACAACAGTGGCGTCGACGACTGGGGAGTTCGGTGCAGGCGTTACTGGGCCGACCACGTGTGTGAGTGCGGGAGAGGTTCGGGTTGCGCAGCTTAGGATCACCGATTTTTTCAGTAGGAATAATGTGGAGGACGGCCAGGGACCTGAGAGGGCATCTGGGTTGAATCCAGGGCCAGGGCCTGACCCCGTGGGGCGGCAGAGGGAGTTGGTGCCGGAACCGATCAGATTCTCTGGGGTGACTTACATACCGGGGTTGTCTGAAAGGGTGTCAAAGACCTTGAGAGAGTATGA